>CABHPH010153422.1:0-34676 GCA_902168325.1 Peromyscus nudipes
TCTTGAGGCTCCTTACACTGTAAAGACAGAAAAGAAAACTAATCCAAACAAATCTACATATATTCCTTTTGCCTTGCAGAGGGAAAATGATCCCATCTGATCTTGAAAGAAGAATCCTTGAAGTCAAACAGAAAGTAAGTTTTTGTAAGGATCTCTGACCCATAGCAATATGTATTTTGATCTATAACCAAGAAAAAGTCATTTAGGTTTTGCTTGTAAAACAGAACCTAAACCCCCATCTCCAAGCTTTAACAAGAATATGAAATTTTTCAAGCAATCACCATATTGGTCTCCAAGTATATGTATATGTATATGATGTATATGTATATGTGTATATATGTGCTTTATAAAAGTTTAAGTTGCTGCATACATCATCTATACAGAGGCAGGTTCTAATGCCCCCTCCAGGCTGCATTTGGTTCTAAGCAACAACCTTTCTCACAGCTAAGGGCTGGCATGCTCATGCAGCATGTGAATTACTGTCACATGGAATTTGGAGAGAGCCATATTAAACCATACATCTGATTCTGAAGACACAAATTTAGAACTCTTTTAGAAATGACAAGACAGGCTAGGGATATGATTAAGATGGGAGAGTGCTTGTTTAGCTTGCAAAAAGCCCTGGGTTGATCCCCAGCATCCAAGTGTGGTCAAAAGAGAAAAGTCAGAAGCTCAAAGTTATCCTCAGCTCCATGTGAGGTTTGAGGTCATATTGGAAGATGTGAAATCATGTTTCAAAATATAAGATAAAATAACAATATCCATCAAAGAATATGCCCTTGGGTGGTTTGCAAGTCAGACATTGCTTTTAGAATTCTCTGTTTAACTTTTAGTAAATAAAAGATACAATGCCTGGTTTAGCACTAGATATTACTATATGCTTAGTAGTAATCATTTATTTTCATATACCTTCTTTTTCTCCTACAGCTTTCTTGTATTAGAAAGGGGACTAGTAATATAAACCATAAGATTAAACCTTTGCTGCCACCTAAAGACAAACTCTGAAACCTCAGGGTCTATAAACCAACAGAACGGCCAGGACAGCCTGGAGTGACTCCATGGAGCTGATTGTATCTGTGACCTTCTTCCACCCTCTCATAGCCATATCCTATTATTTAAATAAATTTTTACGTTGCCATGGCTTGGAGAATGTTTAGCCCCATGTGAACCCTCCCCTCTAATACCCCCAAATAGATCACCTGAGCTAGTCCACATAGGAGCATGGGCTGGCATGGTCCCTCTTTGCCCCACCCTTCTTCCCACTGGTCCATGCTAAGGGAGGAGTTAGATTCAGGTGGCTGGGTGTGAGGAAGAAAGAGTAGAAAATAAGCAAAGAAAATAAGAAGGATCATCCAGTCTACCTGAAGTATGTAAATGGCTTGGGGACACCACTGAAAGCCTCCAATGCAGCAAAGCCAGTGCTGCTAACTGCTGCTGTCACAGGGCAGCAGTCAGGTGCAGCCGAGGGGAGAGCTCAGAATCTTGGAGGAGTCACTGGTTTAACCAATCTAGAGTGATGATGACTCTTGTGACAGTTAAAAACAATGCACGTGGTAGGGGAGAGTTGCTGTGTTTTTAATCAGCTCCCTGGAAGCAGCCTTGGGTCCTAGTTGTGGTGGCCATGCCCATAGTACCAGCACTCAAGAGACTGGGCTGGGAGGGTTGTCATGTACTGAGACTGGTCTACAGACTGAGTTCCAAGGGAGACAGGGCTACATAGCAAGACCTTGTCTCAAAAACTTAATGAGTAAATAAACCCAGAGCCCCTGTTTACACAACCGGGCTTTCTTGTTTTTGTAGGGATTTGTTCCTTTCCTTGTGAGCGCCACAGCTGGAACCACTGTATATGGGGCTTTTGATCCCCTCTTGGCTGTTGCTGACATTTGCAAAAAGTATAAGATCTGGATGCACGTGGATGTAAGTACCGCCTCAGCGACTATTCATTAAATACCTTTGCATGGTTTTTAGATAAGACTCATGGAATATGATTTGCATCCTCTCTATCTCTCTCTCTCTCTCTCTCTCTCTCTCTCTCTCTCTCTCTCTTTCTCTCTCTCTCTCTCCCTCTCTCATATTTAGAATGATGGAATCTCAGATTTTAAAGATTTAAATCTCAGAAACACAGAACTTACACAGTGTGTAATGTTGGTTAGAAACAGCCTGAGGCTGATTATGCATTAAGGTTCCTAACATGAAAATATTATTGACATACCCAGTACTTGAGGTTGGTTCTCAATTTATTGACCCATAATATCCCTGGCTAAAAGTCACTCCCCCCACACACACACAGTCACACATATGCAGATCTCCCTTATAGGTATAATTTGGATTTACATTTGTAACAAAATCCGCACTATTATAAAATGCAAGTTCAAGTTAGATAATCATGTATTTAGTGGGTAAAAAGCAGGCTTGACAACTTACTAGGAAATATGGATTACCAAATTTCCAATATGTTAATTGGTAAACGAAAATGATGGACTATATTTGAGATGTTTTGACCCAACGTCTAATGACACCAAAATTTAAAGAAACTTCACCACCATTTTCTAATGGAAAATATGTCCATTTTTACAAGGCTGAACTGAAGGGATTTAAATTGAGTGTGTTACTTGGTGTGACTTGAAGATCAGTTGCCATCTGCAAAGTACTCGCTAATGATCCATGGTGAGATACAATGTTTGTGATAAACAACCAACCACAAACCATCACCAACAGCACAACGTTTAGTTCGGCTGATCTTTTTTGTTGCAATATTTTCTCCATAAAGGAAGTGATAAGTTTTACACATTCAGGTACAAACTCCTTATGCTGCTGTAAGCTAAAACTGCAGGTAGCATTGACCTGGGTCATTCTGGCTTTCAACATGGAACCTGTTTAATGGTTCCCCAGCCCATCTTATCTACTCCAACTGTGGCAACCATAAGCATTCTCATTCTGAGAGTATGGGCCTTCTAAAGGAACAGCTTAAAAACTACAGGAAGGGCTGGGGAGGCAATCTTTCTCCCACTCATGCAGACTTAAAAAAATGTGTCTCCAATTTGACTCCATAATTATAAACACGTAATATATAAATGTAAGAGTCTGAGACTTCTCATCTTGAAATTTAAAGACCTCACATTATTAGGAGAAGGTGGTCCACTCCCTTAATCTACATGGAACTGTGAAGGTCATTTTCATACTATGACATTCCCATTAATATGGAAGACACCAAACTAGAAATTGAGGCCATGGAAAGGTGCTACATTCTTACTGATCTGTTTTGTCATTTCAGGCAGCTTGGGGTGGAGGATTACTGATGTCCCGGAAACACAAGTGGAAACTGAGCGGGGTGGAGAGGTACGCATAATTTCCTAGTCGGTAATGTAGAATGTTAACAGCTACATAAAAGAAAATGGCACTCCACTTCTAAGGAAGTCTTGGGATGCCAGCAAGCCCACTCTGCCTGTACTTGTGAGCCTCGCCTATGTGTAACAACAAAAGAAAAAAAAACATCAAATCCCACATCAAATGGCTTTTAAAACTGAGGGTTTATTTCTAGAGTTCATTCCTGACATCTTGGAATCAACCGCCATGATTTTACAACCTGCAGGCTGTCCACATTTTTCTAGGGAGGAGATCTATAGCTTTCACGTTACCATAAGAATAACATCCATGGTTTTAAAGAGAGCAATGAATAGTTTTCTCAAAGCAGGTAAACACTTTGCCCTGTGTCATTTGTAATGCCAAAAGTTATGTTTGGGATCAGATACAGTAGGTTAATCGAAGTAAGACATGCCAGTGATTTCGTTCTCCTGGCTTCATCCCACAATAACCCTTTTCTGGCATAGCCTTGATTGATGCAGTAAGTAAGTTTTATGTGGGGCCGGAGCAGCAGACCATTGAAAGAGGCTGCAAAGCACAAAGGAAGTAATGTTTGATTAGCATAAAACATATTGAGGTCCAAGGGGGAAATGCAGAATACAAAATATGGCCTCAGGCTGTGCTTCTGCACCGCATGCAAAGGGCAGCCAGTTCTCCCGTCACAGCACAGCAAGTGAACCAGGTCAGCAGGTCAGCTACAGTGGAGAGTTCTGCCACTCCAGACCACAGAGAAAGCCTTAATTCATCAGAGGCTGACAACTGCCTACCATGCCCTGCCAAGCAGCCAGATGCTGTCCAGGAAAAGCTTCACCCTGGCTCTGCCCCTAGACATCTTGGCACAAGTTCTATGTCAGGACCAGGGAAGAGGTTTCAGGAGCTTGGGAGCATCTGTCAGCGGGCAGAGAGGCCAGACCAGAGAGTATCTATCTGTGTGAGACCAGGCGGCTCAGACTCACACAGACAGAACCCATGAGTGTAGAAGTGAGGGAGGAGGAGGAGGTTGGAGATAGAGCCAAGAGTGTCCTTTAAATTAGCAGAAATAAGGCTAAGGAAAAGTCGGGGCAGAGCAGCCAAGTCTCACATCGTGAGATGACAGTCCCTGGGTCTGCTGCCAGGAGCCCTGGCCTCGGCACAGCAGACTTAAGTCAGCAGCACTGTCCATATTCTGACTACAAGGCCCATGGTCAGGGGAGATGAGAGCAAGAGTGTTTCCATGTACTTAGTACCACACACGCCTACCCAGAACTGAACTCCTGGGTTTTCAGAAGTGGCCAGTGAGCACACAGCACCTTCCATTCTGTGACTGTTTCTGACACAAAGTGTAAGCATCTTTTATACAACCATTAATGCCACCTCACTCAGTAAGTGCTGAAAACCATGGAGCACCCCACCACCACCACTTGAAAGCTCACTAAATTACTCACCTGGAGCCTCGGGAAAATAAACACCCACACGCTTTTGTACTGAAGACTGTTATTTGAGAGAAAAGCTGAGAGCGTTCATCTCAGAACACAGAGTCCTCTGTGTTCTTGCTGCTACAATTCTCAAAACCAGGTCATGACTAAATGTACCTAATGGAGTAGCCAAGGATGGAATACTCAGAAATAAGGGCACTGCCATGTCATGCTCTGAGCACATATAGCAGATGGTAACCATCCCACAGCATCCTTAGCATGATGTGCCCTCTCTTTGGTGAATAAGGTCACAGAACCTGTGGAAATTGTTGGAACACAATGTGTGTGGGCTTAATTTTGTGAAAGAAATGTGACTCTATTGGAGAAATAACTTTTCTCCAAGCATCACAAGCCGAAGTTTAGGACTCACTCCAAGGGGAAAAGAAATCCATGGTCCATTCTTGCCCCTCTGTGGTTTCAGGGCATTCCTGAGTGACAGTCTCACAGCATAACCGCCAAGCGCTATCCCGCATCCTCTTGGGGGAACGAACCAAATCCTTCAGATGATTTTCTTGCTGGCACTGCCTTTCCTAGAGCCAGTGTAGCTGAGAAGGCCTGCTAGGAGCCCAGATGCTCCAGAGCACGTCTGACATTGAGTCTGCTCTTCCAGGGGACTTAAGGGCTCCTTGGGGGCTGCAGTGAAACAGCTGAGTCATCAATTGTCTACAACTCCACTTGAGAGCCAAGGCAAGCATGCTGATAAGAGAGATGGAGGAAGAAATGGTCCTTCCTAGATCTCATCATTCCAGGAAGCATGTGCCAAGCATCAGCTCTGGGACTTAGCACCTTCCAGTGAGGGGCAGAAATGAAAGAAGGGTATTCCAGCTGGAGAGCAGAGATGTTTGGAAATGTCCTTGGAGAAAGTTGAGTCCAGCCTGGGTGGGGGGTAGGGTGTGTTTGTGGCCCTCTGTGTGGAGGTAGGGCAGGAAAGTGGTAGAAACACAGAAGTCCTGTCCAGGGAGTTGGTGGACTATCTGCCACATGTGTAAGTCCCAGGGGTGCTGTCCAAATGGACCCCTGAGCTGGATTGTTCATTGGCTTAAGTAAGATTCCTGGTATAGTAAGTGTCCTCTGATTGGCCAGATGACATCTGTCATTCATCATCACTTCCCGAAGCCCTCACATCTTGAGTGGTGAGGGGAACAGCAAGCTAGGGCAGTTTGGACATGGCTGCTATGGGCTGTTCTACTGCCTTCCTTCCTCTTGTAGCCTTCTTTATACAAACGTCATACTATGACCCTCATCCCAAAGACCTTCAGCATCTTGGCAGGCACTGAGCTTGCTTGAGGAATATGGAGTTCTTGGCAGGAGCGGTTGCTTTCCGTGGGCAGGGACTGGAGCAGTGCAGCGGGAGTGGAGGGGAGAAGTCAAAGGAACTTGAATGGGGCTGAAGAGATACCTTAAGAATCTGGATGTAGGGACAAATAACATTGAACAAAGTGAAGCCAAGAAAGAGGCAATGGTGCAACGGCCCAAGAGCAGAGAATACTCAGAGAACAAGAATTAATCTGGTGTAATGGAAACACATAAAGAAAGGGATGGGATGTAGGCTGAACACAGAGGTCACCCTGGGGCATCCCCAGTCACATGCTGCAGTTTGGAATTGGAGCTATAGAGAAAGACTGTAAACAAAACCGTAAAATAATCCCAGTGCCCAGGGATGAGGGAGAGTAAGTTAAGACTATCCAGATTAAGCTAATAATAATAATTATTGCTGGGTGGTGGTGGCTCAAACCTTTAATCCCAGCACTCAGGAGGCAGAGGCAGGTGGATCTCTGTGAGATTGAGGCCAGCCTGGTCTACAGAGTGAGTTCAGGACAGCTAGGAATATTACACAGAGAAACCATGTCTCGAAAAATCAAAATAATAATAATAATAATAATAATCACAGTTATTATTATTATTATTAAAGAAGTATGAACCATGCTCCTAATGTAGTTTAAGTCCCTGAGCTGTGCATCTTAGAGCCACAGTTACTGAAAGAACATAGTGTTTCATATGAATGAGCACAAAATTTATTGGAAACTGCTGTAAGGCAGGTATGGGCTGAGACATGAGGATAACAACTTTGAATCATTATAGGCTTTGTAGTGAGACCCTGTTTCAAAGAGAAACTAAAGGAAAGGCAGAAGAGGAAGGAAAAGGTAGCATGGACCTTATTGCTCATCACAGACAGCATGAGGTGAGAGGAGAGATGGCTTCAGGGGAATAACTAGAGGCCCCTCAGGAAGGACACACGTGAGAAGTATGTTTATGAATCGAGTAGGACAAAGGCCATCAAGGAAAGGACAGATGATCAATGCAGTAATGTCTCCTCATCCAGGCCACTGTGGCAGTCAGAGCAGGGACAATAGAAGCACCAGGATGACCCTTCCATCTGCCCAGTGCTCTGGTCAACAGTGGCTAAAGGCAGGACCCTGGATTCAGTGATCCCCGTCACCTTAAGGGCTCTGAGACCACACACAGGTAAACATATGTATTCATTGGAGGTGAGGGAAAGGAAAGCGCATGGGAGCATGCTCACCATCACCCAGCAATGGAAGGCTGCACTTCTGTAGATGGAGTGTCATCCTGGAGTGTCATCCTGGAGCATAAGGACAACAACCTGGAGGCTCTGGCGCCCGGTGTAGAACCTCAGTAATCCGAGTGTGGTGGGCAGTGCTACCCTCTAATATGTTTTTATTATTTATTTATTTATTTATTTATTTATTTATTTATTTATTTATTTATTTATTTTTAGGGCCAACTCTGTGACATGGAATCCACACAAGATGATGGGTGTCCCTTTGCAGTGCTCAGCTCTCCTGGTTAGAGAAGAGGTATGCTTTCCCTGACTTTGGGGCCAGTCCATGGTGGGATCTACCTGTTCTCATGCAGTTCATGGCCTCCGCTTCGGTCCAGGTGTTCACGCTGTTTCCCACAGAGAGCTCTTCTGAGCTCTTGTTTGCAGGGGAAGGACCTGATGTCTAGAGGGGAAGGAAGGTTTGCCTCTCAGCCTTTAGAACTGAGACCTTGACTTCATTTGCATGTTTTCTGCAAACGCCTTTCCTCAGCTTGAACCCCCCTATCTCCCCAATAGAGAGCTTCTATGTCCCTTTCTCAGAACATTAAATTCATAGTTTGTTTCTGGAAATATGAGAAGAAGGAGTAGATTTTGCCATAAGAAAAATTAGTTTTGACCATAGGAAGTATATACATGATAAAGAATTAAAGTTAGTGTTTGGATTTAGATACATATGCATGGAGATATATATACATGGATATATTATATATCTCATAGTTAAATTTAAAATTGAATGTTGTATTCAGAATGTAAATTTAATCCTCATATATGTATTAATCACAAGGAGAATAAGCAATGCCCACTTTCATTCAAGGTACTTAGATAAGCAAAGTCTGAGATAGAGTCTCACTGTTGGCCTCTGCATCTCCCTTCATGTGCCAGGGTGCAGTCATAAGTCCTCAAGAACTAAGCAAAGAGCCAAGTGTGTGGTTCACATTTGTCATCCTAGAACTAAGGAAGCCCAAGCAGGATTTCTGCTGGTCAAGCCCAACCTAGGCTGCAGAGCCAGACCCTTTCTAGAAACAAGCAAAACCAAGCAAATAAAAACAAAACTAAACTAAGGAACTTCAGTTCATCCCAATTAAATTTTGTCATGTTAAAATCACAATACTGGATTTTAGTATCATGTCTAAAGCCATTTTTAAATATTAAACTTTGCTTTTTAACAATATTTCACTTACTTTAGAAAATACAGATAAATTTAAACTCACCCAAAATTCTGTTATTTGGAGATAATATCATTACTATCTTTAAATATATACTCCCACAATTTTCTAGGAATGTGTATATTATATATAAATAGATTTTTACACATTCAAAATAAAACTGCTACCTTGTATCTCATATACCACATTCTATATTTAACATTCTAGGATGAACATGATTTTTCAAAATTTTATTTCAATGGTCTTTTAATGCTCTATCACATGATACCTAGTTGCTTGACAAAGTCCTTAAACATGTATCTTTACCACTTTTCTGATTATTAATCTCTTTAAGAGGGACTTCTGGGTCAAAGGGCATTCTTACTTCTTTCATCTTTCATCCTTCTTAATAACTATACATTGTGGCACCATGTTTTTTGTATCTTCATCAAATAAATTAAAACCTGGACACAAATTGAAGACAAACTGCCCTACAAAATTCAAGGAACACTTTTTAAATTATCCCTTGGGACTGGCTTTCAAAGAAACACTCACTTTCTCATCATTACCCTAGCCCATATACACCTCAGCTGTACTACTCAAAAACAAGGAATAAACCTTTGTTATTTATGTCCCAGCCAGATGTTTGGTAGTGGCTTGCATTCTGTCACAGCAAGCCAAAATGAGAAATGCAAGTCAGATGATAACAGGCCAACCTGGATCCGAATAGATGCCCACACAGAAAGATCTGCCGACTGACAGCTTGATGCCACCCAGGACAGAGCCTTGTGGCTTGGCACCTGACCCATTCCCATTCAAAATACTCGCTGACAGTTTGGGACAGGGAAGCTCCCATGTGCTTCCGCTTCAGACGGGAGGAAGCTGGGAGGTGTTGGAATCAGAGTGCAGGCTGTGTTTGACCGACTAGGACAGTCTCCTCGGAAAGAGGACTGGTGCTAATCGCTTTCCTTTCTCATCGCTGTGACCAAACACTTGATAGGAGGCAATTTAAGGGAGGGAGGGCTTATTTTGGCTCACAGTGTGAAACCATCCTCATGAGGAAGGCACAGCCTCACGCCACAGCAGGGCATGCAGCTGGGCTATCTCACCACCTCCAGCCTCAGCAGAACACAGATGAATAGGCTGGATGTGGGGTAGGCTATACCCTTTAGGCTTACCCCAGTGAGCCACTTCTTCCTAAAGTTTGCTTAGTCTCCCAAAGCAGCACTACCCTCTGGGGAACCAAGGTTCAAACAAGTGCCTACGAAGAGACATTTCCCACTCAAACCGTAGCATTCTCTCCCTGGCCTCCATACACTTGTGGCTATCTCATAATGCAAAGTGCAGGCAGTTCAGAAATCAGCGTAATCCAACCCTTTCAACATTGTCCCAAAGTCTCTTCAGAGACTCAAAGCTGTCTGCTAACTGCGAGCCGCTGAAAACCAAAAGATCCACAATGGCACACAGAAAACATTCTGGTTCCAAAGGGGAAGAAAAGAATGGGGACGTAGCAAGGAAAGACCGCATCCACGGGAGGCTGAAACAGCATGCCACGCTTGAGCTTGAGGAGACAGGCTCCTTTCGCTTATTGCTAAGACTTGTGAAAAGGACGTGGAACTTCAATGTACTATACAGGGTCAATAAAAGCAAATCAAAATGCCATTCAAAAAAACCACAACTGAGACAAAAGAAGTATAAATTCAGCACCAAAAAAGTTAGTATCTCCACTCTCCACTGGTTAGGTCCACCTGCAGCGTTTTCACGTCTCTTGGTCCCATATATAATTTGGGACCCCATCAAGTGAGACTTCCAACAGTAAGGAACTCTTTATAAACATTTACGATTAATGATTGATATGGGAGGGCCCAGCACTCTGTGAGAGGTGCTCTACATGGTTACATTTACTTTTTTATACAACCTAGAACCACCTGACCAGGGTGGCACCTCCCACAGTGGGCTGGGCCCTCCCACATCAGTCATTAATAAAGAAAATGATCCACAGACTTGCCCACAGGCCAATCTGATGGAGGCCCCTTCTCAGGTGAGATTCCTCCTTCTCAAGTAGATGACTCCAGCTTTTCTCTAGTCCACAAAAAACTAACCAGCACATACACTGATATGCAGAATTAAAAAGAAAAATAAATCAAAGAAAAGAAAGAAGTAGGTTAATTTAACTCTAAGATCCTCTTAAATCCAAGAGCATATGATGTTCTGGCCCACATCCCTCCCCCTCCCCCCCTCGCCTCTTTTGGAATACAATGAATAATGGCACCACACAAAATTGCAGTGAAAATTCTGTGGTAAAAGAAAAATAAAAAACAGTTTTAAAAAGCTTGAGATATATTGATGAGAGTTTGGAACAAATCCTAGCATTCCAAGGGATTGTTGAAGCCTTATAATACTCTGTTATACATTATAATCATCAAGACATATAAATATATAGGTTGCTAAGTCTATTTAAACCTGAGACTTTCATTCTGTGCAGCACCCACTCATGCTGTTAGACTAGTTTGGAACACCATGGTCTATGATTGTTTCCTTGCTCAGAACCAGGACACTAGCTCACGAAAGGCCTGTGTGTAAGAACCTAGATCACTGTTTGCTTCTGTGGACATAGCAAGCCTGGTCTGTCGGAGTGGTGGTCGTGAAAATCGTGGACTACAAACTAATCTTTCCATTTCAGTAGGAGCTGGTCTGACCCACCCATCACCCCATACTCCCTGAAGTTCTTTCCTTTAGTATGGCTGACACCTTTTTGTGGGCTTTCAATGCCAGGGAAAAACTGGTACAAAGGTTTTGTGGCCATGGAACAAAATAGAACCGCCTGCTGTAATTCTACATCTTATTAATCTGCAAGGGGGCTTTCTTTTTCAAATTCAATGTCTTCGTCCTGCTCTCCTGTTCACACATCATATTTATCTTTTCTTATTTTCAAAGATAACTATGGAGTCCATGTAATATGAAGCCCACGCTAAAGGTGGAGTCAGTTCTATTGTCTACATTGTTCTGCGTTTTAGTTTGGATAACTTTTTTAAAAAGTTCTCACTTCTGCTTCAGCTCAGTGATCACATTTGGTCTTTTCTTCTCCTATCATGAGTCACAAGAGAAGGAAAACAAATGCCAGAGCTTTTATGAAATCACAATTGCACAGCAGCTGACAGGGAGTCAGAAGCCTCCCGTGGATGCGATCAATTGAATCGTGTTGGGGTTTCCAGGAGGAGACTGGCAATGTAGTCAGAAGCATGAGTCATTCTCCGTTCTCTTGAACAATCGCTCCGCTGCCTATGTCTATATTAGGGCTATGGTGCTTGGGCAAATTCGTGGTCACTGATAGGAAAATCTCCTTTGCAACTACCATGAGCAACTGAAGGTGAAAACACATCCTCCAAGCCTGACCCTTGGGAGGAGAAGAGGAGATGGGAAAGTCTGCTCCTTTAGGTTCAACTCATAATTGTGGTGCCTTTGGATTTTTTTTCTTTTACATTCCAATTTATAAAAATAAGAGCAATGAGCTACCGAATAGCTCAAACTCTAATAATTACAGAGGAGTGAAAGTTCTAGAAGAACCACAGTAATGGTATTTTCAGAACCAGAAAGTTGGGATTGGAGAGGTGGCTCAAAGGTTAAGAGCACTGGCTAATCTTTCAGAGGCAGCTGACAATCCTCTGTACCTCCAGTTCCAAGGGATATAACCCCCTTTTCTGTCCCCTTTTGGGCACTACAGACACACAGTAGACATACATGCAGGCAAAGTGCCCACACACATGAAGTAAATCTTAAAAACCAAAGAACCTAAACGTTTCTGAAGCCTCTTCCTCCCCTTCCTTTTTCTCTTTCTCCGTCTTCCCCTTTGAAAGGGTGATCTTGGTACAGAGTCCTCGCTGGCCTGGAACTCACTGTGTAGACCAAGGTGACCCCAAACTCTCAGCAATCCTCCTACCTCAGCTTCCCAAGTGTTGGGTTTCTGAAACATCTGAATTACAATAAAACTAGATTAAGATGATCTCCTAGAAAATGAACATCATGTTGTGAATGTACTTTATCTATGTAGTTTTATAAATGTCACTTCTTAAGAGGAAGACAAAAGTGTAAGTGTGTCTCTGTTAACCTCTGGTAGCATTATCCACCCTGAGCTTTCATCCCACAGAATCAGCCTATGATGCTTGCCTGGAGAGTCTTGTCCAGCAGTTTTTCTATTTAATTCTTACTGCTTTCTTCTTCCATGAGATACAATAACATTTGGGTCTAAGGTTTTTCTTTCTTAACGATGCCACCACAATGCAATGCTAATGAGAGTGAGCAGAGTTTTCTCCTGAACTTTCTCTTTGCTTTTGTAGGGACTGATGCAGAGCTGCAACCAGATGCATGCTTCCTACCTCTTTCAGCAAGATAAACACTATGACCTGTCCTATGACACCGGAGACAAGGCCTTGCAGTGTGGACGCCACGTGGATGTCTTTAAATTATGGCTCATGTGGAGAGCAAAGGTGAGCACAGACCAGCTGAATGGCAGCTAAAGAAAAGAAAGCCTATGTGACAAAGGCTGTAAAAAGTGATTGCTAGATGGAAAATTACTCGGGGGACTCTCTTTGATCCTGTATCTGCGTACCCACATTCTCTGTGGGCAAGAACACAATTAAACCCATCCTTTGTCTCCTCTCAAGTACAGTTGTTTCTAAAGCTCTCAACTCAAAAACCCATTTTGATGCATCTGGCAGAGCACTCTGATTTTTTTTTTTTTTTTTTTTTTTTTTGGTTTTTCGAGACAGGGTTTCTCTGTGTAGCTTTGCGCCTTTCCTGGAACTCACTTGGTAGCCCAGGCTGGCCTCGAACTCACAGAGATCCGCCTGCCTCTGCCTCCCGAATGCTGGGATTAAAGGTGTGCGCCACCACCGCCCGGCTGCACCCTGATTTTTTAAGAGGCACCTCTTACCATTGTCATCCTCATTGCTATCTGGTCTATTTTGTGCCCTCCTCTCCATCTTGATTGATGATCCATCTTGATGACTGATCGATCGCCTGGGTAGGTGAGTGTGCTTATAGAAGGAAACCAGAATGAAAAATGCCTACCATGATCACTTATTTTGGACACTTCAAGGGATAACTCCCAATGAGAAAACACTTTTTAAGACTCTAGAAGTTCCCAGTGTGGGGTTCTGTGTACCTCAAAATTTACCTAGAGATGATCGTTCACCTACCAGCAAAGTAATTTCTGTAGCTGTTGGTACAGTACAGGCCGGGCCTCTTCTTAGCCTTCTGGAGACAGATGTGTTAAATATAAGGAGGCTGCAAGTGTCAGAGATTATGTTTTTATTAGTTTATTCATTGACAATTTCATGCATGAACATAATGCATTCTAGTCACATCACACTTGTCACTCCACACTTTCTTATCCATTCCACCCCTCAAAACCCAAGTCCAAATCCCACCTTCATATCTTTTGGATGACTTTTTGACTTTGCTTTGTTACCTGCTTAGTTTAATTTTGACTAGACTCTTGATTTACACGAAAGAAAGATGACCATACCCTCAGTACGCTAAGGCAAGAGGACCGGTGGGAGTTTGAGATCAGCCCATCTTCAGAGCAGGGTCTTGTCTCACTACCATGTAATCATCACAGCCACATTTCCATGGTTGTTCTTGCAGGGAAAGGTTGACTCCCGTGACAGGCATGGCTAGGGAGCCTCAGGAAAGGTTGACTCCTGTGACAGGCATGGCTAGGGAGCTTCGGAAAAGGTTGACTCCTGTGACAGGCATGGCTAGGGAGCTTCAGGAAAGGTTGACTCCTGTGACAGGCATGGCTAGGGAGCCTCAGGAACGGTTGACTCCTGTGACAGGCATAGCTAGGGAGCTTCGGAAAAGGCTGAGTCCTGTGACAGGCTTGGCTAGGGAGCTCTGGAAAAGGTTGACTCTTGTGACAGGCTTGGCTAGGGAGCTCCAGGAAAGGTTGACTCCTGTGACAGGCATGGCTAGGGAACTTCGGAAAAGATAATTATCCTTGCTCCTGGTCTAGGTTGAGGCACTACACTTATTATTTTGATAACTCTTATCATTTCATCTTGGGAAAAAAAAAAAACCAAAGCTTTAAGTTGAAAGCCAAATGGAAAATTTTTCCACTTGGCTGTCCAGACCTTTGAAGCTTTGTGTAACAAATCGGAGAAAGCTCTTAAGTAACGCAGCTGGTGACCTTCCCTTTCTCCCCTCTCTCTGAGGTCTTTTGTTTCTAGGCTGGGAAAGCTTGCCTTTCACCTTCATCTCAGGGGTTGACCTACTCATGCCGTTTGATCCACACCTGATATTTCTTTCATTTCACCCCTGGCATTAGGACCTGAAACATGCTTTACATGGGCTGGGTTGGGTCTTCCCTTTGGGGGATGATAAGGCCCTGTATAAAAGGGGAAAACATACCCATCTTATCTCCATTATACTTAGAGTTGCTTCCTTTGGTTCCCATGCTGGTTTAGGTGGTATACGAGTTCCAAGTGCATTAACTGCTTTTTTGAGACTTCCATTTGCACTTACCAAATACAGGTACTAAAGGAGGAAAGGCGTTTTGGAAATCAGCTCTCTAGTGTGCCCAGACATTGGTTAAATAGCTCCAGTCCAAAGCTATTATACTGTGTTTCGTAAGTCCAGACCCAAGGTTTCCGGAGCTGAGGAGTAAAAGACTTCAATGACATATTCACTCAGCTGACATATGAGTCATACATCATCACAAAAGACAACACCAAAAAGCTAGGTGGAATGACAGGCTCCCTCAGACTCATTTGTTTGATCAACTGACATTCAGCGAGTGCCTGTTTATTCTTACTGAAGCATATTAGGGAGTTTGGGGATGGATAATTTGCAACACTAGTGGGGGCCAAGCAGGCATGTGGGGGGTCCCCTGACAAAAGCTTCTTGTCTACAGGAAAAGACTAGCCCAACCCTTCTGTTATTAATGACTTCCATGATTGCATCTATGAGCTGCAGAGGCAAATTTTCCCCTTGAGTAATCAAAATAATTGCCTGGGGAATTAAGCCCTGGGAACAAAAGGAGTCAGCTGTGGGCCCTAGTAATGAAAAGGAACAAATGCACCTGGAGGGAGATTAAAAGGGAGCAGTCAGCAGAGGAGCCTCCAGGAGGAGTCTCAGCCTGGCAGAGCTGGAAAGGGCAGGATGACCGGCAGTCTCCAGAGGACTCATGTCCTTCCCCCATTTCCAGCTGAGAGCTACCCACATGCCTGGTCTGCCTAATGTTTTTCCTTCTTCTCTTTCGTAGGGGACCACTGGGTTTGAAGCACATATTGATAAGTGTTTGGAGCTGGCAGAGTATTTATACAATATCATAAAAAACCGGGAAGGCTATGAAATGGTGTTTGATGGGAAGGTATGTACTCCCAGTTCAACAGTCCCCACATGTGTCTTCAATCCCACTCCTGGTGTTTTCTGATGTCAGTAATGTGCTGTCTAGCTAAGTGGGACCCTTGCAAGCGGAAGCAATAGGTGGTGGGATGGCTCCTTGGAGCTGGAATAAAGATCAGACTCACAAATAATTCTAGAGAGTGTGAAAGTGAGACACTCCTAGGGCAATTGCTCATTTAAATGCAGGAATTATCTCCTGAACCTGAAGAATAGACACATCTGAACCATCCTTGGGATTCTGAACCGGTCTGAATTTTCTTCCTTGCAGCCTCAGCACACAAATGTGTGTTTCTGGTTCGTGCCTCCCAGTCTGCGTGTTCTGGAAGACAATGAAGAGAGAATGAGCCGCCTCTCCAAGGTAGATGCTGAGGGGTCCTTCTCTAGATGTGTCTTCTTATCGCATGCAACATCTTCGTGGGGAATACCAGCTGGTACCTGGACCCATCCCCTCTGCGGGCTCCCACAGAGCCAGGATGTGCAAAGTCTGTGTTTCCTGACTTTTCACAATTCCATTTGCTTGTTTCTAGAGAGTTTATGATGTCTTAAAATAATTGATTGGGTGATAATCTCCGCTGACATTCAGAAAGCACCAAGAACAGTCCTCGAAGGTTCGGGGGTTTTGAAGGGAAACAGATACTCGGTTACAAGTACAAAAGAGACTTCAAGTATCAGAAATGGTTTTAAAAAAAAAAAAGGCTGCTGCAGGCCCTCTTGAGATACCCAGGTCAAGGCTACCCACGGGAAGGAGCAATAATATTAACAGCTACCATTTACAGTGTGCATTGTTGCCCCAGGCTCAACATTTATCAGGTTTTAGGTCACTTAAAGTCACATAGCATCAGATGTGAGTTGATGTGGGCCAAGCGCTGTTGCTGTCCCATTTTATTGAAGGACAGGGAGAAAATGTAAGTCTGACTCCAGAAGCTTCAAAATCTCCTTTGGTCAGGAAGTACTGTTTTTACCTTTGATCTCTACCTGCTCCCAACATCTACACATGGGTTAAGTATGTTTTTTTGGTGTATAGCATCACAGTGCTGTAGGAATGGGAAACTAGGGGTGATCGTATATACTTGAACTTCAGAAGGTTAGCTGCTCTAGGCATTTTTTTTCAGTGACTAGAGGAGGCTGGAGACACAGCCAGGTTAGGCAGACATGTATTCCCCACTGCTAAGAATCTCACTTTATCTTACTGTCCTTCTGGAAAAATTCATTCCCTTGATGTAAAGGGAAGAGTAAGATTCCTGTAGATGAAAAACCCTCAGGAAAGTTTTAGATATTAACATCTGCCCTTTAGCAATCCAGCACCACATTCTTCAGCAGAATGAAACTTACATGTGGTAGACTCTTTTTTTTATTTGTCAGTGTGTGTTTATATGAGGGTACATGTTCACACGGGTATGCTAATATACATGTGTGTGCATATTCCCATGTATGCACCTGCATGTTGGAGAGAGAATAAAGTTAAATTCTGGACAAAATAAGACCAAAAACCCACCTGAAAGTCAATTGTTGAGCTAAAGTACTAAGATTCAGGAGTCTGCAATATAATGAACTATACAGGTTAGGTGGCTTATGGACAACAGGAATTCATTTCCCACAGTTCTGGGGCCTGGAAAATCTGAGATCAAGAAGCCAGCCGATTCCATATCTGCTGAGGCCCCACTTCCTGGTCCATCAATAGCCTGTTTTCACTATTCCCTCTTCTGGCAGAAAGAAGAAAAAAAAAAGACCTCTCTGACAAAGCCATATAATTAATAATTAATTAATTATTAACAACTAACTAATAACTAATCACTAATTAATAAGGTAAAGCCTCCCAAGAACCCCATCTCCTAATTGGGGATTAGGATCACAACATAGAAATTTGAGGGGATACAATGTTCACTCTACAGTAAGTACTTTTCACATACTTTCATACATAAGGAAGGGAACATTGACCAAACTTAGTGGTAAATGAGCCTTTCCCAAGGCTCACCGGCAGGCAACAAAGATCTAGAGAACAGAAGTGGTTGTTACTAATACATGCATTCGCCCCGTCGTGAGGATGTCAAGATGAGGATCTGGTAGGTGCCTTTCCGGCTGCCCGGACAGGCTGCTCTATGCCCCACCTCTCCTGCTTCTGGTTCCTCTTTCGTCTTCATCATCAGCTTTTTGCTGTTGCTGTTCTAAGGACGGGAGTTCATGCATGCCTGACAACTGTCCCACCTCTGAGCTACGCTCTAGCCTTTCTCTCATTATTCTTTTGTTGTGTTGCTGTTGTTTCGAGACAGGGGTTTACTGGGTAACCCTGGCTGGCCTCTAGAACTCACAGAGATCTGTTCTGCCTCTGCCTCTCAAATGCTGAAATTAAAGGTGTGCGCCACCAGGCCTGGCAATTCTTGATCATTATCTGTGCATCTCTTTTATCAGCTGTTGTAGTCCTCCACTAATTGATGATTTTCAAAAGGCCAACAGATGGATTTAATAGCAAATTGGTAAAGAAACAATTTGGCCTCATACTTGAGGTGACTTTATAAAGGTCTGTAATTGAGACTTTTTTGGTAAGATTTTAACATTACCAAGTGTCTCTTTGATGACTGTTCTATTTCCCCATTTCATTCCTGCATTTCTAAGATTTAAAACACAAAAGATTTATAACATGTAGTGAAAATACATTTCCATGATAACTATGTTATTTCGTGAATACCATCCCCATTAGGAGGAAACAAGTATATTTTTAATTACAAAGAGGCCTGCTGGTGACATAAGAGATGATCCCCATTTTCAACTAAATTTCTGACCATGTACATCCCACATAAGTTGAAATCATGTCTGACTTTGCATTTCTGGCTGTATCTTTGTTATGAACATCAAAGATCAGATACTATGTTTACAAACTCCAGTGGCAAATGCATGTGGACAGATCACACATCTGAGTAGATGGACCTGGAATGTGTGTCTTATCTTAGAGAGCTGTTCCTCCTATGCTACTGCCATATCAGTTAGAATTCAGAAAGCCCTCTACACTTCCCTGCGCTGTGCTGGGGAACAAAGGAATGAAAAGGTACTGTGCCTAGCTTCCAGCAGCTTACAGATGAGGTAGAATGAGAAAATGTATGTGTTCATCAGTGAAAGGTCAATTAAGAAATTAGGATATTGTTAGACTCAACGGGTGAGGACCATGTAGCTACAACTTAGAAGGAGAAGGATGAAGATGGCCAGGAACAGGTTTGCAGCACTTGTAACACTGTGGGAGAATCCTGCAGAGTACTCAGGATGTGAAGTCCTGCAGAGTACTCTGTAGGATGTGGACTGGGAAAGCGTGCCACAGTAAGACTGATGATAGGCATGAAATGATGACAATGTAAATGGTTCAAGGGATATTTAATAAATTGCTCTTGTCAGAGCTGTAGATTCATTTTGGTGAGCAGTTGAAGATGAATCCTTGGAGCTGATGACAAAAGGTCTTTGTGCCGAGCTAGGGAGCGTGAACTCAATTTGAAACAGCAAAGAAAACCCATGAAGCTGCAATGAACAGTCTAACAATACTGTGATCTTGTCTGAAACAGTCTTCTGTATAGGAAGTCTTGTGGATTCAGCTTTTTACTCCCAGATAATTCTTCATATCATTAAAGGCTTTTTCCCAAAAAATACTTATAAGTGGAAGCAATTTAAAAAGAGAATTAAAGAAACTAGAAAAGTTTAGGATTACAGGAAAGTTGTCAGAAGTATGATATCTTTACTTATTTTTCGTGTGTGTGTGTGTGTGTGTGTGTGGTAGTGGGGGGTTGCCCTCCTGGGAAGGCCAGAGGAGAGTGCTGGGTGTCTTCCTCTATTGCTCTCAGCCATGTTCTCTTGATACATGGTCTCTTGCTGAACTTGAAGCTTACCATTTCAGCTAGACTGGCTGGCCAGTGAACTCCAGGACCAGCCTGTCTCCTCCCCCAACAGCATCAGTGTTTCAGGCACGTGCAACCACTCCTGGTTCTGTTACATGGGGGCTAGGGGAACACAGATCCTCATGTGTTCCAGCCAGTGCCCTCACCCCACTGAGCCATCTCTCCAGCCCCTCGGAGGTCTGCTGCTTTTATCCATCACTTGACACTAAAGCTTTTCCCTCATAGAAATTCTATGAATAATGCTTTCTTTACAGTGACTTCATATTTTCTGGGATGAAACTGCTTCCAGTCTAGTTCTGTTAAACCATTTAGCCCTGCATCAGGACCAGATTCTTTCCATTCCTCCAAACACTAACTCAACAATCAAGGTGGCGAATGCCTGCTAGCCTACTGTGCGTTACCCTTATTATATTTAGGGTTTTTAATGTTTTGAGCTTTTTTTTAATTTTCTGATCTCATGAAAACTGTGTTACTGTTTAGTTAAATCCAAAATCATCACTTGCTGTGGGGTTCCTAACCTAAGGGAGGGCTTGGAAAGAAAACCATTGCACTGATATGGTCTCTCCTACAGGTGGCACCAGTGATTAAAGCCAGGATGATGGAGTATGGGACCACAATGGTCAGCTACCAACCCCTGGGAGACAAGGTCAACTTCTTCCGCATGGTCATCTCAAACCCTGCAGCAACTCACCAAGACATTGACTTCCTCATCGAAGAAATCGAACGCCTGGGACAGGATTTGTAATCACCTCACTCATCAAACTATTGGAATTCTCTAGGTAGACAGTGAAGTTGTCATAAACTGTGTAAATGTATTTGTAGTTGTTCCAAAGTAAAACTATTTCTATATTGTGGTGTCACAGTAGAGTACAGTTTAAAAAATCAAAACAAACAAACAAAAAAAGAAGAAACATCACTCCTTTTAAAAGTCCTTTCTTAAGTTTAGAATACTTCTGTAATAATTAGTGACAACAGGCTATGTTCTAATCAGTAAGAGAAAGCATAAAGTTGATATAAATACTTCCCTTTTAATATAGTATGCCAATCCACCTTTATTTTCACTTCAGAGCAGTAGTACTGAATAGTGCCAAATCACCCTTGAACCATAAAAGGTTCTCTGGGGTGCCGTGAAAAGGACAAAGTAAATAGAAAGTGTATGCTGACAATAAAAACTCTTGCCTTTTTCATAGTATTAGAAAAAAATTTCTAATTTACCTAGAGCAACACTTCAAATGTATTTAAATACATATAATTTTACAAAAAGAAAAAATATATATATATTAAAAGAAATCCTATTTTGTAACATATAGATTTTATTTTATATGTGTTATACAAACTGCAGGGGCAGATATGAAACCTAAGCCAGATTTATTTCTTTATTTTTTTTCTTTCTCTCTTACTTTTCATGGAGGCACAATAAAACACTTTATCAAGGTAATTTCAACATAGAAACCCACAAAATTATTTAAAAGTGTAATAACTTACTTTAGAATGTATTATGGCTTATCATCTCCCTAAAGATAGTATTCCAAAACAAACAGACACACAAAAAAGGAAACTTCTAAAAACAATTGATCAGATCAACAATTAAAACTCTCTTCCTGTTTAGACTTTACATGAATTGACCCTGGAAGACCCACTTTATAAGCCCTGCTTGGTCCCAGATCCGGGCAAGTATTCTGTTCTGCTTTCCTGTGTAGCCCGCTTTGAACAGAAGGTTGATATTAGTTCTTGAAGTGTCCTTTCAAAGCATATTCTTTTATTAGACCATTTGGATTAATTAGAAAAAAACTAAAAATAAAACCTAATCAGCCCTAGCAAGGAGGGGTGTAGCACACATTCCTGAGTGATGAACTCAGAATGTTAAACCCAGCCATAGGAGACCTCTGTGTGACAATAATGGCTTTGTCCCAAATGCCATTCTGCTGCTTTCTGAGGGAAGAGTCATCTGCATCATGTATACTCTCTTATTCAAATTCCTTCTTTACCCTACACTCTAGTCTCTCCTGCTAGACTCCCTACCTCCAGATCCTCAGTAACGAATTAATATCTCATATGGCTATATTCCTTTCCTGAAATTAGTGTCTTGTTCATGCCTTTCAAGATAGCCTAAGATCTTTTATCTGCCTCCCATCAAGATCCACAGTGACCAGAATATGCAGAGATCACGAAAACTCAAAATAATATTTTAAAAGTAAGTTTCTTTCCCTGTCAACTATATGGAGAGCTATCCACAGCTCCCATGATAACTTTAGAGTCACGTAGGAACAGACCTGTGTGCTGGTAGAACTACAGCCTTTTACATGCAAATGTAAATGTACAGGTCCAGATTCATTCTCCCACTCCATATTGATGGGCATTTCAAAACTCAGAAAGACTCCAGAAACAAGGAAAGAAGGCCATGTCCTTAACTATCACAAATCTTCATGACTTTGACCCAGACCTTATTTGATCAGGCTGTGTAAAAACATACTGGTCCTAGGTATGAATGTGGCTTTAGGCCCTTGCTGTCTAGAAAGCCAGTGGATTCCCCGGAGCACTGAAAAGAAAACTCCCTGTGAAACAGGGTTGCATGAAAGAATAGCCTCCCATTTTAGGTACTCTCTAATGGGCAAGCATTCCTTTCCTTTCTAGAAAATGGCTGCAGAGAGTAAACTAGCAGCTGTCCATCCATCTTGAGCCTCAGGCCCAAAGATCTCATTTCACAGGAAGAGACACTCATTTATCAAACCCGCTGTCCCACTTAGAGAAGGCAGTAGGGCCTAGTGTCCTGACAGACAGAAAGCTTAGCCCTTGGGGGACAGGCTTGGTAGCACAAGCTAGCTTCTAGTTTGATGAAATGGCAGGCTTGAAAAAGAGCTTGTGTCCATGTATGAGATTCCAGCAAAATGCTTTTTAATGGAATTAAATCTCCTATCCCCTTCTTCTATGGATTCTCCCTCAAATTTTCTAGGAGCCTTGCTCAGATGTGGAAATCTTTTCCCACTGTATCCTACAGAAGGAGGCAAATGCAAACTTCCTAGGTCCCAATACCTTAATTAGATCTGCCATCCACTTGAGAGAGAGGGAGGGAAGATGGGAAGAAAGAATAATGGAGGGAGATTGTATTGAACATTGGTCCAAATTCCCAGTGCCAAAAGTCTATCTGTGACCTTTTTTTTTTTCATTTAAAAGCATTGGTTTCAGCTTTAATCAGAATTGATATGGCCATTTTTATTTACACAGCAATATTTCATTTATTATTTAAATACTTGAAAAAAGTGCAGTGTGTGTTTATCTGAGATCTCTAAATGGTATAGAGTTCATGTACTGTCACAGGATTTGAGAAAAGAAAAAATCGTGTGTGTGTGTGTGTGTGTGTGTGTGTGTGTGTGTGTGTGTGTTGCCTTTAGTACATTGTAAGTACTGTCTTGTCACCTCAGATTGGGGTTGTGCACTTTATATTGAATTGTGTGGTGTTGCAAATCAACCTGTGTTGCTGTAAAAGCTTGCGCAATTATCAGTGTGTCCTCTTCCGTGTGGTAGCTGTATTGAACGTTGAACTTTGAGACTATGAGAACTACGCTTGCATTGGCTCCTGTCCTCACCCCTCTGCTCCCTCACCCTCTCACCCTGTCCCAAGCTGTGTGCCCTCTGCATCAGCTCTTATAGAGAGCATAACCTCAGCTAAGCCCCACCCTAGGAAATCTCTTTGAGAATTGTGTGATCGCACACAAAATGCAAAGTGAACACTGTTTCATCTCTGAGGCTAGAGAAACCGATTATGGAGTGTCACAGGCTGCTGATGCTGCAGGTGCTGACTCTGTGGGGACCCAGAGGAGGTGCTGCTCCTCAGAACATGGACAAAGGAAGCACAGGTGTAAATACAGTAGCAGGAAAAAAGAATCAAAGACCATCAAACCAGGTATCATCTTGCACGTGCTTTTCTGTTTCCAAGTGCTAAATGCAAACACTGTGTATTAATTAGTTTCGTGTGCCAAGATCTTGTTACCAAATGGTGTTTCTGAAAATTGTCAACATTTCCCCAGCACCCCTCCATTACTAAAGACAGAATAAAAATAAAAATAAAAAAATATACAGACATGTGGCAACCTGTTCTTCCTACCAAATATAAACTTGTGTGTGATCAAAGTATTTTACCTGTGTTTTCTCTCTAAACCCAAATAAATGTGTAAATGTGGACCTATCCAGGCTGTGTGTGATCATTTTGCTGTCTGCCATGTGGTGGAGATAATTTTTAATGACTTTCTTGTCTTTGGGTCTTATTTCTGCTGTCACCTCTCCTGCTACATCTGAAGGATACTATTGCATAAACTCTGGTTTCTCCTTCAAACAGAAATAATCAACTAAGAACATTTTTATTATGAAAAATTTCACATAAGTAGAAAAAAATGAGAAAAACAAAAATAACAAAATGCCGTGTAGCCTTCAACCTTTACTGTTTTAGAACTCAAATCTTATTTAATTTTATGTCTCTACACTGCTTTCTCCCCAACACCAAATTATGTGTTGATGAATGTGTAAAAGACAAGGACTCTCACATAGGAGGGACACAAAATCCTGCCATTATTCTCTGTGCCCAGGAAGAGTTTCCCACTCTTTTTTGATATGAGGGAAAGTGTCTCAGGAGAAATGGGAATGAAGGTTCTGCAGCAGGATTATCCAGGATCAAGTTAGAACCTCATCACTGACCTTCTGGGATACCCCAAGAATATCACCAGGCCCCCTTGATTTTGTCCCCAGTTTTACACCAGCTACTTTCCTCATAAAGTTTCGTGTTGATTAAATTGATGTATATACAGCACTGAGGATGGCCCTGGGTATGTGTGCTGACTAACCTTCCTCATCAGCTTGACTGGATTCACCTTGAGGTGTGCCTGTAAGGGTATTATCATAGACGCTTAGCTGAAGATGGAAGGACCACCCTGAATGTGGGTGATATCATGCCATGGGCAGGGGCCCTGGACTGAACGAAAACCATAAAGGAAAGAGAGAGCTGAGCACTAATAGTCATCTCTCTCCATGTCCTGACTACAATGCAGTATGGCCAGCTGCTTCTCTCAGAAGCCACTGCCATTCTCTCCCTGCACCCGGGACTGTGTCCCTTCCCACTCCCGGCCTTCAATTGCGTTTGTCGAACACTTTGTCAGAGCAACGAGAAAAGTAACTAATACAGCATTCGATAAGCAGTCAACGAATCTTGATTGTGTCGTACCACTGTTCATTTTATGTGAATTCTGTAAGTCACCTCTTGTCGCCTCCTTAAACACTCAAACTCCACTGAGCTCCTCCACTGCTGACTCTTGGTCGTTGGTGTTCAGCAGACATCCACCTAACAAGTCCAATCTGGAAATCATGCTTCCTTCTCATTCTCTTCTACTTACTCATGTAGATTGCCTACCTATCCTATAGATCCTTCCTACTCATCCTTATCTAAAACACATAAAGCCCTAACAGAATCCCCATCCTCTCCTGTGGTATCCTACAGTGAGCTGTCACTCCATCCGTATTTTGAGCATCTTTCCCTGATTGTTTGGTATAATCTCGACTAAGTCCACTAATGTCCCTGAGCTTCCATAATTGAGGACTAAGGGAATGGGTCCTAGGAAGAATGCTGTGGGATGTTCTATATGCTGTGAATGTGTTGCTCTGATTGGCTGATAAATAAAATGCTGATTGGCCAACAGCCAGGCAGGAAATATAGGCAGGATAAGCAGAGAGGAGAATTCTGGGAAGTGGAAGGCTGAGTCAGCAGATGCCAGCCCGCCGACCAGGGAGCAGCATGTAAAGGCAAACAGGTAAAGCCACGGAACACGTGGCAACATATAGATTAACAGAAATGGGCTGAGTTTAAATGTAAGAGTTAGTCAGTAGTAGGTCTGAGCTAATGGCAGAGCAGTTTTAATTAATATAAGCTTCTAAGTGATTATTTTATAAGCAGCTGCAGGGTCCGTGGAGCTGCGGAAAACAGGAGAAAAATTAGCTACAGAAGAAGATCATTGAGACATGGCTAAACATACAAATTTAGGTCCATTCAGCCTAGACAGATAAGAGGTCCCAGACCTCCCACTTCCAACACACATTTCTTCTGCTATAAGTCCACTTGAACCTTCCCTCAAGTGCCTGTCAGGTTAAAGGCTCCCATATCTCACACCTCCTGCATACTATCTCTGCCATCAGGGTGTCTGTGTGGAAACATTCACTCCCCTTAGGTATCCCTCTCCTCCCCTTAATTCTGAATCTAACATCACCATCTGAGGGCCTGCACTAAGCCCCTTGCTCCCTCCATAAGTGATGTTTACTTCCCAGTGCTGGGATCCTAATGCTGCTCCAGTGAGGACCAGTACCACTGCTTTGCTTCCTCCATTGGAACTTCCCAAACCTTCCTCCCTCTGAGACCACAGTGCCAGCATCTGAGGACCCGTGCTGAGTACCTGAATTCCCACTGGGAGTCCTCTGCCTCTACTCTTCAGCACTCTAACCCCAGTCTCTGAGGAATTGCAAGGAGAGCCTGCTTGGTCTCTTAGAGTATCTGCTGGTGAGGCCAGAAGCTACAGCTTTCCTTAGCTAAGCTACAAATGCCTCTTCTGCCCGACTCACAAATCAGCACTGAGTGGCCCTAAGACTGAACTTCAGGCATTAGCTGATACAAAACTTGTCAAACCAGCATAACAGTAAGCAGCAAACCAAATGCTCACTCCACAAAGATGGGCCAGATCATATGACCAACAACTTAACTCTGGCCAGGTCCTCTAATAAAAACACAACAAAATAAAAAACCAAGACAATGCATCTCCTCCAGAATCTTTTATCCCATAGTAATGAACCCCAGTGAAAGCAACTGGAAGGACATTGAAGACAATGAATTTAGAAGAGCATCTACATATGCTCAAGGAACTCAAAGAGAACATGAAAAAAGGCCAGGATGAAGATTAAGAAAACATATTAAACAAGATGACAGTTCAGGGTATGAAAATAAATTTCAATAAAGAGATTGAAATACTAAAGAAAATAACAGGCCGGGCGTTGGTGGCGCACGCCTTTAATCCCAGCACTCGGGAGGCAGAGGCAGGCGGATCTCTGTGAGTTCAAGGCCAGCCTGGGCTACCAAGTGAGTTTCAGGAAAAGGCGCAAAGCTACACAGAGAAACACTGTCTCGAAAAAACAAAAAAACAAAAAAACAAAAAAACAAAAAAAAAAGAAAGAAAATAACAAACCAGAGTAAAACTTGAGATAAAAAACTCAGTGAAAAACTCTACCAGTGGACAGGATGAAGTGGAAAATGAACTATCCGGGCTTAAAGACAGATAGAACAATTGGATCAGTCAGTCTAATAAAACAATAAATCAAAATCACACAAACAGAACATGGAGGATCATTGAGACACTATGAAAAAAACCTACAAATATAGACATAGAACAAGGAGAATAAATCCTGGTCAAAGACACAGAAAATATTTTCACAAAAATCATGGAAAATTACCCAAATCTAAAGAAAGAGATGCCCATTCAAGTACACAGGCATACCAAACACCAAATAGACAAGATCAGAGGAGAGATTCCCCATGCCATATAATAGTCAGAACAAAGAAATGTTGGAAACTGCAAGAGAGGAGGATTGAGTCTGATATAAAGAAGGTCCTATTAGAATAACATTTGATGAAGCCAGAAAAGCAGGAGTGATGGCTTCTTGTTGTGAAGGATCAACACAGATTACTATGCCCAGCAGAACTATCAGTCATAATTGAAATAGAGAGAAAAACATTCCCAGATAAACACAACCTAAAGGAATATATGATTACCAAGCCAAACCTATAGAAGATACTGGATGGAAGATTTCAAACTGAGGAGAAGGATAGCATATAGAAGAGACCACAGGGAGAAAATAAATAATGTTAACTCAGAGGCTAAGCAAAGAGATACCAAGAAAATGGACACTAGAAAATCAACAAATGATAGGAATAAACATACATCTTTCTATAATATCTTTAAATATCGGTGGTCTCAACTCCCCAACCAAAAGACACAGATTATCACTGGACCAGAAAACAAGATCCATCATTTTCTTCCTTCCAAGAAACATGCTTCACCATCAAAGATAGATGCTACCTTTGGGTAAAGGATGAACAAAGGTATCCAAAGCAAATGGAGCCAGAAAGCAAGCAAGTGTTGCCATTCTCATATCTAAAAAGTAGACTTCAAAGCAAAACTACTCATAAGAGATAAAGATAGTCGCTTCCTATTGATCAAGGGATCAATCCATCAAGAGGACATTAAATTCAAAGGCAAAGAATTTCTAATGAGATGCCAGCAGTTCAGGAAATAAGACCAACTAACAACAAATGGGAACTTACAAAACTAAAACTCTTATGTACAACCAAGGAACTCATCAATAGATAAAGAGGAAGCCACAGAATGGGATAAAAATCTTTACTAGCTATACCTCCAACTGAGGACTAATATCAAGAATACATAAAGAACTAAAAATAACTGAACATCAAGAAAGCAAACACCACAAAAAGTGGGCCATAGATCTGAACAGAGAATTCTCTGAAGGAAAAATGCAACTGAACTTATTTTTTACAAGTTTTCAATATCACTAGCCATCAAGAAAATCATAAATTAAAATTACTTTGTAATTCTACGTTACCCTCAGAATGGCTATCACTGAGAAATCAAATGTCAACAAATGCTGGCAGGGATATGTGGGTAAACAGTAACTCTTATTCACTATTGGTGGGAGTGTAAACTGATGGAGGCAATGGAAACCAGTGTAGAAGTTCCTCACAAAGCTAGAAATAGATCTACCAAATGACCCAAAGATACATGCTCACTGATATTCATTGGTGTCTATTTGAAATAGCTGAGAAATGGAATTGGCCTAAGTATCCACCAAGTGATGAACAGATAAATGAAAATGTAGCACATACACACAACGGAATTTTATTTGGCTGTAAAGAATGAAACCAGGCAAAATTATACTTAGAGAGTTAACTTGGGCTCAAAAAGACACATGCTGCATGTTCTCTCTCATATGTGGATCTCAGCTTCAAATGCTTGGATTTATGTGTTTTTTATTCAAAATAACTATAGGAGTCAGAAAGCTAGAAAGGGACCATTGAGTGTGGGATGTCTAAAGGGAAGAGGAACAGCAGAACATAGGTAATAGGAAAACAGAGGAAGGGAATTTTGAGGGTGGAAAGTTTAAGCAGGGGATATGGGAGACAAGGAAAGAGGAAAGAGTTAACTGAAATTAAAGATGTCCAAAAAAGCCGTATGGGAACTTACTGCTTTGTAAGCCTCTTAAAAACACAAGTCAAAATGACAGTCAGAAGGGAGACATCTGGTGAGATCCTGAAATACGAGAGTTATTAAACAAAACTCCCAGCACCAGGTGTGAAATACCTCCTTGTGAGTTGTTGGTCAGGAGTGCCCTAAGAGCCCCCAAATAATACAGGAGCTTCCCACTCCTCTTGGTTGCCCACAAAACTATAGAGAAATCAAGCTGAAACTGAGTTGGAAGCTTCCTCCCTGCTGGCTAGCTTTCACAGTGCCGAAAGGTGCTCTACAGGTTGCTGGGGGACAAAAGGCATTAACAGTCTTACCCACTTTAGAACTACAATACCAATCTGCCAAGGAAGATGTGCCAATTGCGGCAATAGAGGTACAAATGTTATATGGATAACTACCTGTTCTCTGATTGGATTTGAGGCTTGATTTGTGGAGGGATTTAAGCATGGTACTATAAACCCAATCAAAAGCCTATGGCTGAGGAGGCCTTAAGCCTTAGGGATGAAGTTACTACTGTTGTTTAGCTAAATTATCATGATGTCAAGCTAATTTTTTTACAAGTGATGGGGGTTGTTGTTTGGTTGGTTATTTAGTTGGTTTGGTTTTGGTTTTTTGAGACAGAGTTCTCTGTGTAACAGCTCTGACTGTCGCAGAACTCACTCTGTAGACCAGGCTGGCCTTGAACTCACAGAGATCCATCTGCCTCTGCCTCCTGAGTGCTAAGTTTAAAGGTGTGCACCACCACTGCCCACTCTAAGCTGTCTTTTAAATATTTCTGTTTATATCCATAAGTAAATGTTACTCCTATAGGTAGAGAAGCCTCTTGGCAATCAACAGTGGAATTCAGGGATGCATGGCTGTACAAGCCTAAAGGAACATTCATACCACCCTGCTAAGGCTCAGGAGTCATCATATAAGAGGGAGCAGAAAGGATGCAAGCCAGAAAATAGGGAGAAGGGCTGTGAGATGCTGTCTTCTGGGCATGGCCCACCCAATGTAAGTCTTGACCTTATAACAGCTGTGGCTGCCTGTAATGAGCCTACACAAGGCTGGGCCTACCAAGTCGGCCATGGATCAGGGAGGCACTTGTGGGGCCCTACCTCTCCCTGAATTGGGTGCTGATCAATTCTGGGTGGGAGCAGTCGTCAGTAGCTGTGTGTACACTGAGCAGTTCACCAGGTTTCAATGGGTAGCCACAACCCAGACATTCCTGATTAAACTCAGTGTGTCTCAAAAACAGAACAAGCCCACAGCTGTGGGTCGGGGACTTGCTACAAAGGGAATAATAAGAATGCAATAAGTAGCAGAAGGGGGTTTGTAGAAATCAGAATGCACCCTATCCATATGTGAAATTGTCAACCCAAATTCAAAAAAAATATTTAATAGAGCAATGTACCCACAGGAATATTCAAGTATATTTCAAAAGAAAATAAAAATTATAATAAAAAGCTTTAAGAAAAAAAAGACTACAAATTTAGCTGGTCACAGTGGCAAATATCTATAACCCTACTATTCAGTCAACCAAACAAGGGAGTTACAAGTTTGAAATAAGTCTGGGCTACTTAATGACTTCCAGGCTAGCCTTTAAGAAAAACTATTTAAACTGGTTTCAGTGGCTGTGATTCTAAATGATAGTGTGGACTGTGGTGAGATCTGTATGTCACTGAAGCTAACGATCTATCAATCACATCCTGGGGCGGGATGACAGCCCATGCCTCCAAGCCTAGCACGTCGGAGGCTGAGGAAGGAGCATCACAAGACTCCGTCTCATGAAAACTGAAGTAGAACCAATAGTAACGGAAATATTTTCCTTTTCAAATATGCGTACCTATTCCAGGCACCTCTTGGCGCTGGACTTCTCATATCTGGATATATGCATTTTATTGAAATGATACTCAGCAGTCCTCTCTGGTTCAATCCAGAAATGGGAAGTAATGATATTTTTATCCCCTCCTCTCAGGGAGTCATTTAAAGTTACCAGGACCTAACATTTTTCATGTTTTAAAGAAACAAGTGCCTTCGAAATCAGTTCTTGATAGATGGGTGAGACCCGAGGATCTAGCCACACCTGTGAGTAGTCTCTTTTATCTTTCGTTTATTGTGGAAGAGAGGAAATTTCAGGGCTGCAGGTGCTTCACGGGAGCCCATGAAGAGAGCAGCAATTCTCCTTCTACTTCCTGTTGCAAAACCTTTGTCCTTGATCCAAACAGATCCACACATTAGACAGCAATTCGCTGCTATGTGGGGAAAGCTCCAAAGCATGCGTTCAGAAAGCACACCTGCCTTAGCATCTGCCTTTGATCATGCAAAGAAAGCTGTGACTTGAAATGACTTTTGTAACTGCTTCTCTTGATTCTTGCTGTCCAGATTCCCTGTGAAAGCCACAGCAGTGGGCAGGGATGGGGTTGAAACTGAAGCAAGAGCACCAAAGCTGTCCCTGAGTAGAACTCTTCACCCTAGATCAATGGCTCAACCTTCCTAATGCTGCAGCCCTTAATACAGTTCCTCATGTTGTGGTGACCCCCAATCATAAAACTCTTTTGTTGCTACTTCATAACTGTAATCTTACTACTGTTATGAATCAATCATAATGTAAATATTTGATATGCAGGATATCTGATATGTGACCGCTGTGAAAGAATGGTTTGACCTCTCAAAGGGGTCTTGACCCACAGGTTGAGAACTGCTGCCCTGTGAGACATTCTGTTCTTCTGGTGGATGGGCACACTACCAAACACGCACATCCTATGGGTATGTGAGTATTCTAAAACTAAGTCACTAAGAGTGACTTTCATGGTGAAAACAATATTATCCCAGTGTGTATGAGGTTTTTAAAGATGCCTCCTGCCTGAGGTTTCTTTTTCCCCTATGTATAACAATAAAGGGGATCGGTTTTGTTTTGTTTTGTTTTGCTTTGCTTGGGACAGGGCCTCCACTATGCATCCCAAGCTGGCTTTGAACTTGTTGTGACCCTCCCGCCTCAGTCTCCAGAGAGCTAGAATTACAAGTGCCTACCTTCATGTCTGGCAGTAAAGGGATTCAAACAACCATGTTAACCAACCAGCATTTGAATAAACTGCCCAGAAATGATGATGAAACAAGAAATTACAGATGTTAATTCTGGAAGCCCAGGGTTCCTCCTCTCGTCCTGGATGCCTGTTGGGGAACCAAGTCCTATCAACTTCCTTCCCAGAAACTTGCATAGCCCAGTACACGCAACTACAGTGTATGCTATGGGAAGGACTGGGTTTGCTCAGGCTTGGCAAGTAAGCTCCTGCCAAAGGAAGTCAGAACTGCGGGCCCAGGTTTCCATTCCTCTCATGAGCTGGCTGACAGCTCTACAGCTGGAGTCAGCCTGGCTTGCTTGAAACTTGCTCTGCCATTTATTAACTGAGTAGATCTCTCACGCTCTCCAAATTCAGTTCTCTCATCTGTCAAACAAGAACAAAAATAGCATTTGACGCTCAAGGTGATAATGAATATTCAAATGAGAAAAAATGCCCAAGGCCTGAAACAAAGTGCCTGTTCATCTTATGTGAACCTCATTTCATTTTGTGCTGCTGCACGGAAGGATCAGATCTAGGTGTAAGGCCTCCCTCTGACAGGAAGCCCTGGAGGACTCATGGTTCTAAGCAGGATCGTCACCCATGAAGATAGGAGTCTTGGTCGTAATGGTGAATGGGAGACAAGCCCCAGAGCTGAGGAGAAAAGAAGCAAGAAGCCAGAAGTTAAGCAGATATGGTGGTCCTCAGGAGACTGAGACAAGAGGATAATAAATCTTGAAGCTATTCTGGGACGCATAGCCAGAACCTGTCTCAAAAACCACAACAAAAAGAGTGCAATAATGCTGACCTGACAAACAAGATGTGCTCACTTCAATAGGAGTGTGACCAACCACTTTCTGATTGGGTTGGAGGTCCTCTCCACTGGAGGAAAATAGTGCCTATCACTATAATCCTGATCAAAAGCCATAGGTGGGAAGCTCATAGGTTCTAGAGAGAACCTATCACTGATGCTTTGCTTAACAGATATGTTAAGATGACATCTAAATATTTATGTCCATACCCATTGACTAGTGCTGCTCTCAGTCTTGGGCAGAGAAGCTTATTTGTACAGTGAACAGTAGTGAATGCACAGCTCATAACTGATCAAAGTAATGAGAATAAGTGACTGTTCTGTACTTACTCCTAAATATGACATTTATTCATCTCCCCTAAGGCTCGGGGATGAGAGCACTCACAGCAGAGAGTATAGAAATACTGTAAAAACCGGAATATGGGAGTCAAATATTGTCTTCTGGGCATGACATGGCCATTGTACCCAGCTGTGCTCCCCTGCATAAGAAAGATCTGCACAAGGTGGAGCCTGTCAATAACCCATCACAGATGTGGAAGGAGCTGACGAGACTCACCCCTACCTGAGTAGATATAAGAAGCTAATGTTTGCTGGAGGAGGGAGAGTCATATTTCCCAGGGGTGTAGCCACTGGTAAGTTGTCCTGGCCCAGTAAATCCCTGCCACTCATGCTCATACAAGCAACTCTAATTAAAAATATACACACATATGAAAATAAGAGAGGGGTTTGCTGGGAAGAAGAAGGGGTTGAGTTCAGTGGGAGTGGAAAGGAGATAAGAGAGGACAGTGGGGTGTGAATATGATCAAATACTTTATGAATGAATAAATAAACAGCACATACATCCATTTAGTTGGAACAGTTACTTAATGCTTGTTTGGAATCCCTTCCCCATATGCATCCTTCCCCCAGGCAGACAACATTCAGAGCAAAATGATATGGAATTGTGTGCCTTTCCCTCACTGGAGTCACTAATATGGTGGCTTGCTTAATGTTTACTGGCTTCTATTCATACAAGGGAACATAACCATTAGTGCCAGCAAAGCCGTGTGTCTCCTGTATTGTGGAAGCAGAAACCCATCAACACCCAGTGTGATAAAGCCTGGAGAGAGGCCTTTTGAGAGGCATCCAGTCATGGGAAGTGAAGCCTTCGTGAATGGAAATTGATGTTCTTACAAAAAGAGAAAAAGAGCTTCCAGGGGGATTTCTCAGTCCTCTGTCAAATGCAGACAGGATGAAAATTCAGTGGTGTGAAGCTCAGCAAAGCATCCTCCCCAGGGCCAGGCCACACAGCACCCTGATTTCAACCACCAGCCTCCAGAAGGGTGAGAAAGAGATTTCTGTTGTTTTTAAGCCACCCGATGTATGCTAGATTTTTACAGTAGCCCAATCCAATACAACCTGCAGACACACCGTGTAAAGAGTCACTCTTCTCAAAGCAGCAAAGAACTTCAAGACCTAAAAAAATCTAAGTAACTCCTCAGTAAGGAGTGAGCCTGGAGACCATCTACCCCATCTGTGGGAGACCTTTGGCTGGCTCAATCTTGCCCAGGACTTACACAGGTAACCCTGGCTGCGGTGAGGTTTTAAGTATGGCAGCGATGCCTTGTCCAGGAGACAGGATTTCACAGCCCTCCTCCCCATCCTCCGGCTCTTACACTCTCTTCTTCTTCTTCTTCTCCTCCTCCTCCCCCTCCTCCTCCTCCCCCTCCCCCTCCTCCCCCTCC
>CABHPH010153424.1:0-15368 GCA_902168325.1 Peromyscus nudipes
AGATGGGTATCCACTATGGATGGCCAACACATAACCCTGGTTCTGGGCCTGGGCAGTTCCAGGGTTGGTCAGCCTACCAGCTCTCCCTTGTCCTCACCACCAGGGTGAGATTTCCTGCATTGTCCTGGTGAGTTCACCCTTTGCAGTGATGAACAAGGAAGGGGTCAGTTCTCCTATTTTCATGTCCTCATGGTGGGATCTCCGACATCTACACCTTCAGAGTCAGCTTTACTATATTGCCCAGGTGTGGCATAGGGGCCACTCTCCCACGTGTTGCAGCCAATGATGAGCAGGACCAGCTCCCCTACTCTTATGACCTCAGGGTCAGCTCTTCCACCCACCTCGGGCATTGAGGGGCAGGGGGGGAAAGCATCTCTCCCCCTCCCATGCCACCACATGACAGGTGGGTAATAGGGACGGCTCTCCCATGCTCACAACTTTGGGGCTGGCTCACCCATACCTCCACCAACAGGATTGGCTCTATTGTGCTACCCAGGTGAGGTGCAGGCCCTGGTCTCCTGAGACACAGTGATCTTTTTAACCCTAGTTATATTTTCCTGCTGGCTGTTTAAGACTACAGGTGGCCAAAATTAATCTCTTATGAGGGAGGTCGTTAAAGATCTGGTCCAAAGGTGTCACTTAGGCTTGGGAGGAACCTCTGCTTCCTCTAGTCTTTCTTTTGCCAGTTGGTCCATATATGTGAGGATAAGTCAAGGGCCTTGCTTGATCATTTTACTTCAAAGTATGGAGGGAATTTTTCCTCTGTGTTCACCTCCTCTTTGTAGACTGGGCACCTGTGAGAATTCACCAGATGGGGGTTCCACAGCCTCCACAAAAAGGAGAATAGGTGATTCCTCATGTGTCTTAGTTAAGGTTTCTGTTGCTATGAAGAGACACCATGACCATGGCAACTCTTACAAAGGAAAACATTTAGTTGGGATGGCTTACATTTTCAGAGGTTTAGTCCATTATCATCAAGATGTGAAATGGTGGTGTACAGGCAGACATGATGCTGGAGCTGAGAGTCCTATATCTTGATATGCAAACAAGAGGACTGAGACACTAGTCTGAGACACTGGGTGTGGCTTGAGCACTTCTTCCAACAAGGCCATACCTACTCCAACAAAGCCACACCTCCCTTTAGGGGCCATTTTCTTTCAAACTACTACATCCCACACCTTGGCCCCAAAGGCTTGTAGCCATATCATAATGCAAAAATGCATACAGTCCAACTTCAAAAGTCCCCATAATCTATAATAGTCTTATTTTAGAATTTATTTAAAAGTTATTTGAAAACTTATTTAAAACTCCAAAGTTCAAAGTCTCTTCTGAGACTCATGCAATCTCTTAACTGTAATCCCTTATAAAGCAAAACGAAAAAGCAGATTACATACTTCCAACATATAATGGCACAGGATATACATTATCATTTCAAAACATAGGAAAGGGAGCATAGAGAGGAAATATTGGACCAAAGCAAGACCAAAAACCAGCTGGGCAAACTCCAAACTTTGCATCTCCATGTCTGATGTCAAAGTGCTCTTCAGATCTCCAACTCCTTTCAGTGTTGTTGACTGAACACACTTCTTTCTCTTGGGCTGGTTCCACTCCTTGTTTGCAGCTTTCCTTGGCAGGTATCCCATGACTCTGAGATCTCTAACATCTTGGGTTCTCCAAGGCAATCCAGGCTTCAACATCATAGCTTCACGCAATGACTTCTCTAGGCCTCCATTCAGGGACACACCTGATACAAGTCTGGTCTCAGCGGCTTTCCTTAGTCATGGAAGCAAATTCCATAGCCCCTTTCTTCTATCCTTAACTCCAGAACCATGTGACCAAAGCTGCCAAGTTTTGCTTCTTGCTGGGCCTGCAACATGCTCCCCTTGCTCAATTATATCTTCACCAACTGTCTGTTTTTGATGGTTATCTTCACTGTCTAAGCTTGGCTGTCCTGGAACTATCTGCAGACCAGGCTGGCCTCAAACTCAGAGATCCACCAGCCTCTGCTTCTGTAGTGCTGGTATTAAAGGCATGTACCACCACTCCAGGCTCTAAGCTTTTCCTTAATGTCTTTTCTAAACTTAGCTGTTGGGATCTTGCCCTGAGATCACCACTCCTTTTATTCCATTTCTTAATCTGTTTATCTCCCTGAACAGAGAACTCAGCTCCATTCTACTTCCTGGTCCTCTCTTTCTTCTTAAATTTTACATTTTGTAATTTACCTTGCTCAGCTTGCTCCTTCTCATTATAAATCTTCATTAGAGTTACCACTGATAACAATAGGACAGAGTCTATACTAGACTGTTCTGAGATTTCCTCAGGGAATTAATCCAAAACTTCACTTTAGCCTCAGTCAGACTTTTTGGACAAAGGCAAAAGGCAGCCACATTCCTCACCAAAGTATTCTAAGAATGATCTCTGGGCTACATATTAATATTCTTCTCTGTAACCTCTTGAGCAAGGCCCTCACAGTTCATTAAATCACACACAGCACCCCTATTTTCCATTCTTCTACTAGTATGGTCCATTAAGCAGAACTTCAAGCTTTCAACTGCTTTTCTAATCCACAATCCCAAGGTCCATATTCCTTCAAACAAAAGCATGGTCAATCTTATTACAACAATATCTCAGACCCTGATACCAATTTCTGTCTTAGTTAGGGTTTCTATTGCTATGAAGATATAATATGACTATGGCAGCTTTTATACAGAAAAAACATTTAATTGGAGTAGATTACATTTTCAGAGATTTTAGTCCATTATCATCATGGTGTGACATGGTGGTATGTTGGCAGATATAGTGCTGGAGCTGAGAGTCCTATGCAGGCAACAGGAAGTAGTCTGAGACACTGGGCTTGGTTTGAGCATATATGAGAAATAAAAGCCTGCCTACACAGTTACACAAAGTGTATGGAGAAGCAGAGTGGGAGGAAGCCTGAGGAAGTTTGATAGGAAGGGGGTTCACCTGCCAGATGGAATTCTGAGAGTCTACAGTTAAGTTTAGAAATCTGAGCTAGCAAAATCTGATATGCAGACCAAAGGGAAGGATGAGTGGGGATAAAAGGAGACTTGAAGTTGGGAAACAGTTGATCATTTGCAGTTTCACTGGAGTTATTTTCCCCCCAAAGGTTGGCAGGTTCAAACATGACAAATTTAGGCAGTAATTTTGGTTGTTGAGGGCACATTAGACTCAGATCAAGATCCAACTTGACCCCACCCCCAAGTCAAATTGATGTCTTGAAGAGTAGGCAGCCTGTCACCCATCATGTAGGTCTGAACAAGCTAGGGCTAGTTTATTTCTTGAATTGCTCTTTAGCTTGAGAATGTGGCCAGAAGGAAGTTCCCAGGAGTTTCTCAGTCATTCCCAGGGAACTATCAGAAAGAATGAAAGACCCCTGAGGTATGAAGCAGAGTTGAAGTCCGAAGGATATCATTTACTTTCTGCTCAGGAAGGAGACAGCTGGTGTTGTGCATGGCTCCTGAAATGGCAAAGGTAGATCTCCTGAGTGCCAGAGGTTAGCTTAGAGGGTAAGAGAAAGAGCGAGCTTACCACTCCGATCAGTAAAGTTAGTACAAAATGCGTGCTCTCCTCACAAAGCAGTAAGGCCGCTAGGAACCACAGCTCTAGATGGGGTGAGCACTCTGGGTCACATACTGGACACATAGTGACCTTGGAGGGTTAAGTGTCTCTTGGAAGGTCAAGGAAAGATGAGAAATGGGAGACAGAGGAAGGCTCCTGGGGAAGGAGGGGGTCCAGTGGGGCTGGATCCACCAGGAAGCCCTTCCTGGGTTTTGGTACCAAATGCAAGAAATAAGTCAGCTGAGGAAAATGAAAGAATAGGCTCATTTTGACCTGAAAGTGGCAAGAAAAACTTAATTGGTCTAAAAGGTTGGCATTCCCAAACCCTGTGGCTGGGTATCCAAGGATATAGGAGAAGGCACCAGGGAGGGTCCGAGAATAAGATTTCATAGTTAGGAGGAGGGGGTGGGGCATGGCTTCACCAGGTCCAGAAACTGCTTTTCTGGATAAACTACTTTTTCAAAACTTCAGTAGGAGATTAATTAAGGCTACCTGTTTTTGCCACCTTTAGGCTCCAGGGCTTATGCTGGGGGCTGGCTGCTGTCTGGAGTTTCATGGGTGGCAGGTTTTATTGCTTTGGTTTTGGGGTGGGAGGTTTCTTCATCATTTGTAAATTGTTGATCTTAAAGTTTGCAATGCTAGTAGGGTCCTGTTCAGAAAGTCCTTTCATGTGCCACTCAGTTCCAGGATAGCAACAAAACAAAACAAAACACCCAAACAGTATAAAACAAAACAAACAAACAAACAAACAAACAAACAAACCCCCAAAAAACCAAACAAAGAACCTTCTGGAGGTATCACTATCCCAGACTTCAAGTTCACTACAGAACTATAGTAATAAAAACTGTGCGATATTGGAATAAAAACAGCACATTGACTAGGGGAATAGAGGACCGACATGTAGGCCCCCATTCCTACAGTCAAGAGTTCAACAATACACACTGGAGGAAAAGCATCATCATCAACAAATGGCGCTGGCTGAACTGGATGGCTAGGTGTAGAAGAACAAAACCCAGGCCCTTTTCTCTCACTCTGTGAAAAACCTAACTTCAGCCAAACCAAGGACCTCAACAGAAGACCTGAAACACTGAACCTGGTAGAGGAGGAAGAAGGAAATATGTTTCCCCAAATTCTTTAAGCAACAGGCAAGTGGACTGGCTATGTAGCTCGGTAATAGAGTGTCTACCAGATCTGGGATTTGAGGACCTTAAAGAGTGGGGTGGACTCTAATGCTGCAGACAACTTTACTTCAGCTTTAGTGGACTTTCATACATGAGTGTAACAAAGAAAGCAGTGATCCAAGGAAGGTCGTTTGCATTCAGAAAACCATGATTAGAAAAACATGTAAATAAATGCCAGTAAGCACACACTAAATATTAATAACAGAGCAGCCCTTTCACAGAACTTACTCAGAACAGACCAATTTAAATACAATTGCCTGGCATGTGCTATAGATTATATCTGAGAAAGCATGAAAGCAAGGCAGAAGGCCATATCCAGATTCAGTGCACACTGATCAGATTGGGTTCTATGGCTATGTTCTGATACCCAACAGGAGTAAACATGTCTCCATAGATTGAATGTAAATGTTTGTCACTGGAGACACAAAATCGTGTCCAAGAACAACAATCCAGGGAACAAAATGCACTCGAGGTAAAAGGCCCTTTGCCTTTTTTTTTTTTCCTGGAGCCTCTCTCACAGTTCCCCAAGGCGTTGTTCACCATGGGTCATTCTTTTGATCATGTTCTGACATTAGAGTACTTGCATAGCATGAGGCTAAGGCCCTGGGTTTGACTGTCTCCCTGGTACCACAAAGAAAAAGGAAGAAAGGAAGAACAAAAGAGAAACAAAAAGGAAAATGTGTTAAAAATGACTTGGATGTTTATGTATTTCCACATATTTTGAAAACAAAGTCATCTGAAGAGGTGTGTTTTCCTCATGAAATATAGAAAATGGGGCAATTATGGAGCATAAGAATTTGTGTAAGGTTTCCAGAACTTCACAGGGAACAAAAGCCAGGAAATACTGGTGCTGTGCTTTTTGTATGTCTGGCACCCACTCTCTATTTCAATTTGCCAAGGGCTGATGGGCAGCCAGCAGCAAATGAAGTACTGGACTAGCTAGGCAGCCTTCAGGGTCCTCGCTATTATTATTGCATCCATGTGCCTGGAAAATGTACATCAGGCAAGTACGGGGATAGCACCAGGCTACTATCATTTGCTGAAGTGTTTCTTAGCATTACCCAGTATATTGGGCATATCTCAAATCTAAATTCTTTCTCTTAAGCAGATTTTTTTTCTGCTCACTGTTTTATCCCGGAAACTGATATACATATATATATGTGTGTGTGTATACATATATGTGTATATATATAAATATATATTTTTTACACTACCACATCAAATACACAAGACTTCGAAGAACAACTTTCAGAATGGCAGGGTGCACAGAGAGGAAGCTTGATGGGAAAAGAGACACAAGGATATCCTGATTTCTGTCCACACAGCAGCATCTGCTGCACTGGGTTTAGTGAGAACAGATTTTCCAGTGGAAGAAGTCTAAAGCAGAAGATGAAATTTCAACCCCTGGTAAACAAACTTAGACAAGAGTATGGACTTGTATAGCTTATGTAAGACGAGGTAGTGCTACAGCCAAAGGCCCAGGGCTTGACCCCAAACACAGATAGAGATAGTGATAGAGATAGAGATAGATAGAGATAGAGATAGAGATAGATAGATATATAGAGAGATAGAGAGATAGAGAGAGATAGATAGAGAGATAGAGAGAGAGAGAGAGAGAGAGAGAGAGAGAATGAAAAAGGAGAACATTAAAGTAAAAGAATTTTTATTTTTGCGAAGTAACAAAAGAGACAGAAAGCAATGGACAAAGCCATCCCAGAAATACTCCCCTGGCCTCAAGACACAGTTTTGCTTTGAGTTCTTTGGTTCTTCCTAGTCCTGAGCCACACAGAGAGAAAAGTTAGACTGTTTGTAAAACATGGAGACTCAGTCCATGGAGTCTACAAAAGGCCTGATTTCTGGCAGTCTTCCCATTTAGCCAGTGGACATGCTTTAAATACTCACTGGAAGCTGTTGGTGTCGTTTCTAGTTCCCACCAAAATTTAGAGATCCCACTCAGAGCTGCCAGGAGGCCGGGCAGTGGAGGGCTTTATATAAATGGCTGAAGTTTGTCCTTTGCAGACAGCCCCTGCTGGACAAGGCCATGAGATTCTAATGCCAAGTGTTTCCTAGTAGAGCACGGGGCTCACGATCCCAGTGACAAGCTCCACTTCATAGTGCCAAGACCGCAGCACCTCTTGATTAACTATTGCCAGGGTGAGTTTGCACTCTCCTTTCCCTCAGCCCGATCTGCTCGCTTCCTACTTCAGTTCTGTGCCATCTGCCTCACTAAAGAGCTGCTGTTGAATAAAGAAAGCCATTGTTCAATTAATATTCATACAAGCAACATGCCCTAGACTCTGGAGCTAAAGCTGTAAATTGTTCCATGTAAATATTTTTATTTCTTAATTTAAATTAAAAAAATGTGTGCATCTTGACGGGCTACATTGTGGTAATTTAAATCAATACTGACAACGTATAATGATCAGACGTGGTAATAAGCATTCACTATCTTCAGCCATTAATCGTTTTTCTGCACTAGGGATTCTATTCTCTTCTAGTAGTTTTGAAACATATCAAGGGTTGTTTTAACCAATGGTTACCGTACTATGCCAAAGAACCAGATGTGAACCCCATCTCCCTGCCTCTGGAGTGCTACTGAATTTTTTGAACAATCTCTTTGTTCATGAATGGGAAGAATCAACATTGTTAAAGTTACTGTGCTACTTAAAGAAACTGTGTACTCTCTTCCTCTCCCTCTCTTTCACTCTGTGTGTTTGTGTGTATGTGTGTATTTTGTATGTGTTGTATATAATGTGTGTTGTATGTGAATGAGGTGGTGTGCTATATGTGTAATGTGTGGGGTGTGTTGAGTGTGTGAGGTATATGGTGTGTACGTGTGTGTGTGTGTGTGTGTGTGTGTGTGTGTGTGTGATGTGTATGGTATGTGTGATGAGTTCTGCATGTGTGGTTTATGGTGTGTGTTGTGTAGATATGTGGTATGTGTGTTATGTATATATGGTATGTGTTTTGTATATATATGTGGTGTATATTGTATATGTGTGTGTGGTGTATGTATGTGTGTGGTGTGTGGTGTTTGTATGCTTGTGTGTTTGCAGGCTTTTGATTCTCTTCTATAATCTGTTCAATATGCTTTCAGTTCAATATAGAAGCCTTCAGCTCCTATTGCCATGCCCGCCACCTGCTGCCTCCACTCCCCGCCCCATTTCTTCCTGAGAAAGCTTGTTATTGGTACATAGGAAACTGTTGATTTTGTTGTTGGTTTTGAATGGTTTTATTTCAGTGAAATTGTCCATCAAATCTAGAAATGTTCTGCTGTGGTCTTCAGGGGTTTTTTTTCATGTAGAGAATAGGGTCAGTTAGAATTGTCCCCATTCCTTTCTCTTACCTAAATATTCTGGATAATATTTCAAGTACTATATTGAATAAGAGTGGCAGGAGTGGACACACGTATTCTGTTCTGACTTTTCCTGTTCAGTATAATCTTGGCTATGGGTTTGTTACATGTCACGGCATGTGGGTTCACGTGGGTCCATTGAATGAAGATTCAAAGGCACTTTAAGAATAAATCTAGCCTTTCACAACTGCAGGGGGATTCAGCCTCTAAGGACTGAAGCTTTTCCCTTCACCCAGGGCATTTTTATTTTTCTCCATATTTACACTTAGCCAGTTGATTTTTCATATGCTCAAAACAACCTAAAATAAGCTTACAAAAACACAATGCCAAGGGCTAATTTCTTGATGCATCAGGTACCACAGTTTCCTGGGTTTCCCAAAACAATTTTTTTGCATAGGCCTTTGTATCCTTGAGAGACTCTGAGACAAGATTCACATAGGGGGACAAGAGAAACCAAGGGTATCTGCTAAACAAAAGATGGATTAGGGCTAGGTGCTAACTCTCTGGAGCCAGACCAGGTGTAGCCCAGAGGGAATGCTGCCACAGGTACCCTTGTCTTTTTATGTTGTGGTGTGATACCTCTGTTCCTAATTTGTTCAGGCTTTTTTTTTTTAATCATAAAAAGATCTGAATTTTTGTTTTTGTTGTTGTTGTTGGTTTTTTTTTTTCCCCCCGAGACAAGGTTTCTCTGTGTAGTTTTGGTACCTGTCCTGGATCTCGCTTTGTAGACCAGGTTGACCTCGAACTCACAGAAATCCACCTGACTCTGCCTCCTGAGTGCTGGGATTAAAGACATGTGCCACCACCGCCCAGCCAAGATCTGAATTTTGTTAAAGACTTTTTCTGCATTTACGGAAGTGATCATAGGATTTTTATCCTTTATTCTAATATATATACTGTGTTACACTTATTGATTTATGTATACTGAACCATCTTTGTATTCCTTAGATAAAATAGATTATGGTTCATGATCTGTTAGTGTGTTACCAGATTTAGTTTGCAAGTTGCATATCCACATGGAACATCCCATCAGATGCTACTAAAAGCTCTTTATTTGTTGCATTTAGCTGCAGGTCCAGATGAGACAGAATATAAGGAAGCATGGAAGATCTGCAGAGTCTTTAAAGTTCTGATCCCTTTTTTTTCTTTTGTTTTTCTTCAACTTTTTTTTTTTTTTTTTGTGGGCTTGTTACATCGGCTCTTACATAGAGAAGGCTGGCCTCAAACCCATACCTAGCTGAGGATGGTTTTTCTTAAATTGTTGATCTTTCTGCCCCCACATGCTGAAATTATAGATAGGCACTAACTGGTCAATTCATTATTTTCTCAGTAAAATATTTTACCAAAACCACTTCCAACAAAAGGACTTGCATATTCCTCATGGTCAAAACAGTACAGATGGGAAGTATGATATTAAAGGAAAGATTATTATAACAACTGAATAATTGATTTGAGAATAGTGCAGTAAACGCAGACATTTGGTACACTTATTTATTAGCAGTGGTAGTTGTGAGGCAGTTCAAGGCACATTACAAATCCACGCTGAAGACAAATGTCTGAGACCAACTTTAGAGACGAGCAAAGACTTAGAGTGAGTAAGTAGTATTCCAGGACCACAGCTAGTGATCCTGCTGATCACATCCCAGGCCTGTTCATTCATCTCATCCCACATCATGAAGTTCGGTCAACAGCTCTGACCTGGAGAAGATTCCACAACGAAGAACCAGGAATCATGAAACGTTCCCAAGTTTAGAACTCCTAATGGTTTCAACTTTAAACTAACTTGAAATTTAAAGTCTGCGATGCCTTCAAATAGTGCTTTTTTTTCTTAAAACTATAGATCAAATCCTTTGGAAGTACAAATGAGAATAAACAGGGAGGACCAATTTTACCAAATATTTATCTTTCTTACCCATACATCATTTCTTCTGACGCTGTCTTTCTCAGTGCCTAAAGGATTCCGGATTTTTTCTTTTTCGTTTTGGTTTTTCAAGACAGGGTTTCTCTGTAACAGCCCTGACTGGCCTCAAACTCACTCTGTAGACCAGGCTACCCTTGAACTCAGAGAGATCTGCCTACTTCTGCCTCCTGAGTGCTGGGATTAAAGGCATGTGCCACCACCACTCAGCTGTGCCACCACCACTCGGTGCTGTTTCTTTCTTTCTTTTTTTAAACTTTATTCTATCATTTTTTTGTGTATAGTGTTTATCTGTTATTTACGTGTGCAGTAAATGCATGTCTGTGTGCCATCTGTGCACCTGGTACCTATGGAGGTCAGAAGAGGCTGTCAGAGTCCTTGCAATAGGAGTTAAAGACAGCTTTGAGCTGCTGGCCATATGGGTGCTGGGAATGAAAGCCTCTTAGGCTCTGAGCCACCTCTCTAACTGATGAAAGTTTTGACCCAGCTGGTACTTAGGCCAAGACAACTTAATAAGATTTCTAGCCATTACATTTTAGCTGGACATTTTTCTTATTCTTACCAAATAGTGATTTGGATATTTATAACACTGAATATAAGTTCCCACTTTCTCCACATGCAACAGTGGACCCTTCAGGATAACAGTGCTGAGATGGGGGATTGGGTAGGAAGGCAGAGGGATAAATATGTGGAACATTCTGGAAAGAAAAACCTTATAGCATGTGTTTTGGCTGCCTGCCATGCCTGCATTCTCAAGCGGGTTAAAAGAAATGAAAAGCGTGTAAAGATAGATGGAAGAGCCGGGCGGTGGTGGCGCACGCCTTTAATCCCAGCACTCGGGAGGCAGAGCCAGGTGGATCTCTATGAGTTCAAGGCCAGCCTGGGCTACCAAGTGAGTTCCAGGAAAGGCGCAAAGCTACACAGAGAAACCCTGTCTTGAAAAACAAAAAACAAAAAACAAACAAACAAAAAAAGATACATGGAAGAGGCTGGAGTGCCAGAGTACTTGCTTAACATGGGTATAGGTCTGTGTTCCATCTCCTGCCTTGCCACACACCCAAACCACCTTAAAACAACAACAAAACAGAACACTAAACTACTCTGTGAGAAGATGTTAAGCAGGAGAGAGGCGAGGCCCTTGGTTGGAGAGGCTCTGAAGTCCTCATGCACACAGATAGACTCGGGAAACCAAAAATGTTAAACACACAGGCTTTTCCCATCAACAAAAGGGATTTATAAATGTTTCTACCTGGAAAGCTGGGAATGAATGTAGTTAATAACTTGGTGATCTTTGTTATCTGTAGGGCCAGGCTTCATCCTAACCCACCAGACTATTATGTTTATCCCAGACTCCTGAGCATTGTTTCTCAATCCAAAGAATCCATTCTTAAGAAAGAGGCCCCATGTACTTTGCAAAGGAGTCTACTATTATGCTTATCCCAGACCCTTCCTTCCTAGACCCTTATCCTGAGCATTGCTTCTCAATCAGTAGAATCCATTTTTATGGAAGGGTCACAGGTACTTCACAAAAAACATGTATTTTGCAAAGGAGTTTTGATGTAGTCATGCGTTAAGTTTTATTGTGATAATTGTCATGAGGAAACTTTTTCCCCCAAAGATGTACCATGCTAAAACATGTCAAAAATAGGCTGCTTGGGGTCAGACTCCAGAAGTTTGAATGAATATCAGCTAACTAAGTAGTGTTAAACCAGGTTTCCTTCTGACCTCACACAGATCATTACTCTGTCAACTGTGGAGCTTGCAGAGACTCCCCCCCCCACACACACACTTGGTCATCTCACCATGCCTTAGAAAGGGGAGTGAGACCCTGAAGGTGCTTCAGCAGGAATAGCCTGCTACTACCAGTTCCTGTCACCCCACTGAGTGCCTGCTGAACAGGGAAGACCCTCACAGTGATGGGCTGGGCCTGAGCATCCCCCATTTACTATTCACTAAAATCCCCAGATCAGTGAAGATGTACATTTCGGCATTCTATTCCACTCAGTTTTATAAAATCCACTAAATGAGCTCTTGATGTAGATGAGGTGCTGAGATCTACAATCTGTCTAAAACACGGTAGCACTTAAGTGTCCACAGTGAAATGCGGAAAGCATGTTGAAGACCGTTGCCTGATAACATCTGATAACATCTCTCTTCACAGTGAAATGCGGAAAGCATGTTAAAGACCACTGCCTGATAACATCTCTCTTCATTTTTTTAAATTGCTTCACGCTTCCCTATCTCATTTTTTTCTTTCCTGCAGAGAATTTTTTTTATTGGTTTCACAATAAAAGCACATTTTTCCTGCTGAGAATAAGTTCCTTATGTTGGTGGTAAATGTATTACTTTACGGTAAATTTAGTTTGCTATATTACTATGTAAAACTTATGATTACATGCTACAGGTGAAATGATGGCTGAACTCTGCGTGGTGTGCAGTGATGCTACTCAGGCAAAGGCAAGATGACAGAATTATCCTGTGTTTGTTTGGCCATTTTTCCCTAGAGAATTCATCACTGCATCTTAATCAGCACATCTAAATCATAGTGGGAGAATCACTGAGTAACTCATTATGTGCATTTTAAATGACATTACCCATCAAGAGTTTGATAGATCACTATGGTATTCAGGCTTCTCTAGAGTAACAGAACTGACAGAATGAATATAGACTCATACAAGTTATTAAATAAGCTTACTTTGAAACAGTAACAACAGCTGAATCACTCTTGAGAGGCCTACCCTGTAGTTGGGGCTGGGTGCTCAGCAGACGGAGTGGGGCCACGGTATCTGTCTCACACCAGAGGAGCTGACAATGCTGTAGTTGCTCAGTCCATGAGGCTGGGTGCCTCAGCCGTGCCAATCAATGCTGAAAACTCTTCTTGGGGAGTGGCTGGTCCTCAGTCAGTGATCAAAGCCTGGAAATGCTGGTTCAGACATCAGTGAAGTAGTCAGTGGCTATAACAACGGGATAAATTGACTTGGTGTCAAGAGGATGCTCAAGGGAGCAACAAGCAAATAATCTTCCCTTTGCTATGGCTCCACATTTGGAGTGTGTCTTCCCACAACAATTAAGACAGTTCTTTCTGCCATGCCTTCCACTTTTGGGGTGTGCTATGCACGGAAATGTTGATGGACATCTAGTCTGATTCCATTTCCTTGATATTGTAAATAGAACAACAATAAACATGGATATGCAATTGCCTCTGTGCTAGGATTTAGAAGCATTTTTTAAAAAGTGTTTATTATGTTGTTTACATGAATGCTTTTTGTATGAGTGCATAGGTACGCTGGTGTCATGGTGCACATCTGGAGTTCAGAGGATAATTTATGGACTCTGGTTGTGTCATTTCCGCCATATGCATTTGGGGATGGTTAGACCACGCATCTTAACCAACTGAATGATCTTTCTCTCTTTATGATAGGATTTAGAGTCCCTTGGCAATGTACCCCGGCATGATATAGTTAAATCAAATGGGAGTTCTATTTTGAGTTTTTTCAGAGGCCTCCACACTGATTTTTATAGGGCTCTGTCAGTCTACACTCCCACCAGCAGTGAGTAAGGACTCCTTTCTTCTGACAACACTTGTTATTTATTTTCTTGATGACTCTGTTCTCACTAGGGTCAGATGGCATCTCAAAATAGTTTTTATTTGCATTCCCATGATGGTTAGGGATGTTAAACACTAAAAATAAAATAATAAATAAATAAATAAATAAATAAATAAATAAATGTATTGACTTATTTGCATTTCTTCTTTTGAAAACTATCTGACCCATTTATTTTTATTTCTAAATTTTTATTTATTTTTGTATGTATGGGTGTTTTACCTTCATGTATATCTGTGTACTGTGTGTATGCCTGGTGTTCACAGAGGCCAGAAGTGGGTGTTAGATCCCTTGGAACTGGAGTTACAGACAGTTGTGGACGACCATGAAGGTTCTGGAAATTGAACCTGGGTCCTCTGGAAGAGACTCAGTGACCTTAGCCACTGAGCCATCTCTCCACACACTCATTAGTCCACTAAATTGATTGTGGAAGATTTTATTTTGAGTGATTATGTTTTGTAGGTCTTTATATAGTCTAGATATTGATCTCCTGTCTCAGTAAAACTGGCAAGATTTTTCTCCCATCCTGTAGGCTGTCTGTTTAGTTTGCTGATAGCTTTCTTTGTTTTGCAAAAGCTTAATATAATATGACCCCATTTTTCAATTCTTGATGTTATTTCTTGTGCTAGTAGAATCATAATTTGAACATTCTTTTTACCTATGTCTTGAGGTGTTTTCCTATATTTTTCTTTAGCTAAATTTCAGTGTTTTGGATTTGAATTAGGTGTTTGATCCATTTTGAACTTCTTTGCAGGGTGAGAGATTATGGAGAAACTGTCATTGTTTCACAGAGGGCTATTTAGTTTTTCCAGCACCATTTACTAAATAGGCTGGTTTTTGCCACAGCATGTTTTGCCACAGTTGTGAAAAATTGGGTGGTAATAGCTGTGCTGGTCTATTTCTGGGTCCTTTAGAAATTGATCTATGTGTTTGTTTTGTGCCAATACTCTACTGTCTTTGTTACTACGGCTCTGTATTATAACTAAAGGTCAGGAATTGGGAACCTCCAGTAGTGTTATTTTTCTTTAGAATTGCTTTGACTATCGGTGGTCTTCAGTGTTGACAAATGAATTTTAATGCTGTTTGCTCCAATTTTGTGGAGAATATTATTGGAATATTGATGGAGATTGCATTAAATTGGTCATATTACAGGCTACATATGAAACCTTAGAAAGGAAAAAGTTGTCTTTGGACCTTATCAGACCACAGTGTAGTTAACTGGAAAATAACAGCAAGGGAAGCACGGAAACTCCACTAACACTTGAAGACTGAACAGTAAGTGTTTTAATGAAAAGTGGGTCATTGAATAAATCAAAGAGGAATTTAAAAAATTATTCTAGTCCTATGAGGCAATATAGCATAAGGACAGTGAATACCAGAAATCCTCACAATTATTAAAGTGATTTGTTTATTGCAAAGTACATAATACATCCACAGAGCTGCACACAGTGACACATTTACAAAATACACAGAGGCAAGTTTTTTTATTTTATTAAAAAAAATCACACAACATAAAACTTATTTTATCATTTTAAATGTGAAGTTCAGGTAGGGTTAAACACATTCACTTTTTTTTTTTTTGGTTTTTCGAGACAGGGTTTCTCTGCGTAGCTTTGCGCCTTTCCTGGAACTCGCTTGGTAGCCCAGGCTGGCCTCGAACTCACAGAGATCCGCCTGCCTCTGCCTCCCGAGTGCTGGGATTAAAGGCGTGCGCCACCACCGCCCGGCTC
>CABHPH010153425.1:342-13774 GCA_902168325.1 Peromyscus nudipes
AAATGGTTACTGGAGCTGCCGTGTGGGTGCTGGGAACCAGACCCAGGTCCTCTGCAAGAGCAGGCAGCGCTCTAAACCACGGAGTCATCTCTCCAGCCCCACTGCAGTCATGCAACATCTGTGTCGAGCAGATATTGCAGCTGACCTCTCCAGTTCCCTCCACACTGCCACCAATGACAAGGCTTCGCTCTTCTCTATATTTGCCCATCTATCGGTTGATGGACACAGGTTGTTACCATGACATGTGAGTTCAGCGGCTTCTTCAGCATACTGATTCCATTTCCTTTGGATAGATACCTACTAGGGATGTGGTTAGATCAGACAGTGGTTCTACTTTTGACTTTGGGGGAACCTCGATACTGTATTCTATAGCGGCCATACTAATTCACATTCCCATCAACAGTGTACAAATGTCCCCTCTCTCTGTGCTCTCAACAATGTTTATTACCTTTCGTCTTTTTGAAAACCATTCCTGCTGTAGTGAAGTGACATCTTCTCATTGCTGGTTTAACTTGCATGCCCTGGATCATTAATCATTAGTGATTTGGGGAGAGATACTTTTCTACGTTGGCCTCTTTTATGGCTTTGGTGTTAGAAATGTCTATTTAGGCCCATTGCCTTTTTAAAAAACAGGTTTTGTGTGAATGTGCTATTGATTTTGAGTTCTGTATTAGCCAAGTTTTGTTCTGTTGCTGTGATAAAACACTCTGACCAAAAGCAGCCTGGGGAGGAGAAGGACTTTTTGGCTTACTCGTTACAGTCAGCCATCTAGGAAAGTTAAGGCTGGAACTCAGGCGTGAAGGCAGACACTGAAGCGGAGACCATGGAGGACTGCCGCTTTCTAGCTTGCTTATCTACTTGTGTTATACATCCCAGGCCCACTTGCCTAGGGATGGTCCCACAGACATGCCCACAGGCCAGTATGACAGATGCAATTGAGAGCCCTCATCCCAAGTGACTCTAGTTTGTCAAATGGAAAAAAATTAATGAACATGCTTATATATTCTGGATGTCACCTCCTTGTCAGATGCATAACTGTGAACACTTCCCCCTGTAACACATGTTCTGCAGGTTGTAGCTGTATTCTGATTCTCTTCATTATTTCTTTTGCGGGCCAGAAACCTTGTGGTTTGACATAAGCCTTGTGTCTGCTTTTGTTTTGCTTTCCTACATATAAGGGTAATCACATGGTATTTTCCCCCCTTAATTCTTTTTTTTTTTTCTCCTGGTAACACCATGGTTTTAGGCACATGTGGATCTTTAACCCAGTTTCAGTTGAGTTTCAAGCTGGTGAGTGATGACAGTCTAGTCACGTTCCTCTGCACATGGACATCCGGTTTCCCCAGCACCCCCTACTGAAAAGACTGCCCTTCTCTCAGCGGATTTTGGGGGCCTTCATGGTGAGGGGCAGTGAGCGGCCTGCAGATGGTGGGTTTACTTCAGGCTTTCTATTCTGTCACACTGGTCAGTGAAGCCGTGGTGAGTGACATTTCCACGTTGTTTGATTCCAGCAGCGTTTTAAGAGGTTTTGGAAGCCAGGCATACAATACCTCCTGCTTTCTTCATCGTGTTCCTCATGACTTTGACTTGTACAGCTTCCTGTAAAGCAGCTTCTCAGTAAAAAGTGTTCACTGGCCTGTCACCGGCCAACGCTCTCTTCAACCTTGACATATTCCAGTCATTTAAAGCAGTTCCCAGCATTTATCAGACTTAAGTATTTGCTCGGTGAACAGATGGTTGAGGTCATATTGCTGTTTTGCACGTAGAAACAGTGCTACCTAGAAATCGCTTTTCGGAGGGATTAGTCTTCACTAGCCCAGTGAAAATTATAACGTTGATTTTTATCTCTATTTTCCGAAGACAAACTTTTTGTTTCATTTTTTCTACCTCAGTTCTCCTGGTTTCTGCTTTATCATCAGTATTTCTTTCCTTCTGTTTGCTTTGGGTGTAGCTTTATTTTTCCAGTTTCTTAATGCAAAGGCTTAAATATTTGAGGCCATTTATTTTAAGTACAAGCAAATATTATTTTCTCTAAGCTTTAGCTACCTCTCATATAGATTTTTGATAGGCTATGTTTAACACTCATTTGTTTAAGGTATTTAGGCTTATTAGTTGATCATTGAGGTGTCTTAATAACTTTTCTATGGCATTGCTAAAACACTCCGACCAAGGCAACTTAAAAGAGAAAGCATTGCTGGACGGTGGTGGCGCACGCCTTTATTCCCAGCACTTGGAAGACAGAGGCAGGCGGATCTCTGTGAGTTCGAGGTCAGCCTGGTCTACATAGAAAGGTATAGGACAGCCAGGATTACACAGAGAAACCCTACCTCAAAAAGTGAGAGAGAAAGAAGGAGGGAGAGAGAGAGAGAGAGAGAGAGCATTTAATTTGACCTATGGTACTAGAGGGCTACAGTCCATGATTGTGAAGTGGAGGCATAGTGGCATGAAAGACTTAGGGCTCACTCACATCTAGATCTGCAGGCGGGAGAGAGTGAACACACTGGGATAAGTCCCACCCCCAATGACACACCTCTTCCAACAAACCAGGCAACTCAACATTTGTGGGAACACACACACATATATATATATATGATTTATAGCATATGTAGAAGTAAAATGCATGACAGCAGCCTAAAAAAGATGACTCAGAAGAATTAATTAGAAGGTATTGTCTAACGTTTTATGCAGACAAATGAGGCAGAATTACGACATTTACCAGTAAACGTTTAAGAAGTAAAAAAGGGCAATAGTCTCAAAGTTCCCAGGTTATGTGTATGTTCAGATGTGCTCGCCTTCTACCTGTGATGAAACCATCGCAGGTGTTCACCTTTGTCAGTTTTATTTTTCAAGATTTATTTTATTTGATGTGTACGAGTATTATATGTGCAACACGTGTGTGCCGTGCTCACAGAGGCCAGAAGAGGGCGTTGGATCTCCTGGAGCTGGAGATGTAGACTGTCGTGAGCTGCCATGTGGATGCTGGGAACCGAACCCAAATCCTCTGCAAGAGGCTGCACCCCTCCAGCCCCAGTTTTGTTTCTTAGCTAACATTTCCATTTAACCCTTTGTTTACCGGTACTGTCTTCTCGGCTGAAATTGCTCACCTTTCACATACATTGTCTGCCTTTTCTATCAGATCTTTCCTGTATTCTGCAATTAAAATTTTTCTCTATCTGATAATTTTACTGTCTGGCTCATATGTTGGTCACCCTTTTATATTTCAAGTTCTGTTTTGTTTTATGATTTCATTTTTGTTTCTTTTGTCATTTTTTGTTGTTGTTTTTTTTTTTTTTGGTTTTTTGAGACAGGCTTTTTCTGTGTCACAGCCTGGCTGTCCTGAAACTTGCTTTGTAGGCCAGGCTGGCCTCAAACAGAGTTCCACCTGGCTCTGCCTCCCGAGTACTAGTATTAAGCGTGTGTGTCACCACTGCCCAGCTGTTTTATGATTTTGTGTTGAATGTTAGACAACCCATTTGAGGCAGGAGCACACTACAACATACCAGGGCCACATGGGAAATGAGCAGGCCTCTGGGACTAAAGACTGTAGCAGGCTGAGGCAGTGTAGCCAGGAGTGAGGCTGGATGTGAGTGAAGTTGTTGCCATGGTTACTTCAGCATCCTTCTACCTTCCAATTCTCCAGTGTCACCTTCAGCCTGCTTCTCAGGTGATCCTCCTCAGTGGTCCTGATCCTGCCTCCACGCTCTGCCTTCCCTGTGTTCTGCCCCTCAGGGCATCTCTCCACCTTGCTGCTCCTCCTCCTAACCAACACTTTTGGTTGTGCAGGCTCACAAGCCAGGTGGGGAAGGACAACTCTTTGTTGTCCCAGCCCAGTCCCGATAGGAGACAAGTCCTATCACAGAGCCCTGGGTACAGGGTGGAATGTGATGGAAAATGTTAACAAGAATTCGCTTTTTCTCCTGCTTTTAAAGAAAGTTCAAGATCCCTAATGCAATTTATAAATACCTGGGTAGGTCTGTTCAGATTTCTTCTTCAGTCTTTAGATACCATGGATCTCTTTGAGTTCCTTTGTACGTGTGGGTCTGTCTGCCCAGCGGGCACTTTCTGGCTTCTCCACCCCCACCCACACGTTTGTAAAAGGATGATTTTACACAATTTATTCTCATTTTAAATAGTGTGTATGAATGTACATCTCTCTCTGTGCACCTGTATGAGAGTGTCCGTGGAGGCCGAGAGTTCTGGGAAACGAACGTGGGTCTTCTGAAAGACTAAAAGTGCTCTTAACTGCAGGACCACCTCCCCAGCACTTGTCTCCTGTCATAAGAGATGTGATGACTGAAATCCCGAGTTCACTCCACTTGTCCATGAGGTAAGTCAGACTCCCAGATGCAGACCGGAGAAACAGGCGTCTACTGTCCAACTCAGTCCCAACTTCACGACACATGAACGGAAAGCAAACACTTGATGTCCATGTCCTCTACACACCCTTCCATCACTCTAATGCAACTCTGACTTGATGCAGCCGCTACTTCTGCTCGATCTCCTGAGTGAGAAGACTAAGGAAAACAAACATTGTGCTGCATCATCTTTTAACTCAAACTTTGTAAAGATTATTAGAGTCACTAGAGTGAAAATCTCTCAGTTTTCTTTCTCACATTTCCCCCTCCTTTTTCATTCTGAAGCTACAAGCCAGTTCCCTTCCTTTAATCCCTGACAAAGAATATGTATTACAACTTTAAAAAAACTGTCTATCTTTATTTTATGTGTATGTGTGTTTGCCTGCACATATGTATGCATACCAAGTGCATGCAGTGTCCACAGGGGCCAGAAGAGGGCATCAGATTCCTCCCAGAGCTGGAATTACAGGTGGTAGTGAGCCAGCATGTGAGTGCTGGGAATCGAACCTGTTTGCTCTTAACCACTGAGCCATCTCTCCAGCCCTGCTCTAGCACTTTTAATTCTCAATTTTGTTTTCCCAAATACCCCCTCATGTCTGCCTACTAATTTGGTATCTCCTGGAATCATGCCATTTACAAACTGGACAAGCGATCATTTACATTTTCACCCGTCTTTTTTTTTTTTTTAAATCTTCCTCTTTTTTTTTTAGAAGCATAACTATTTATTTGTTACAAAGGAGTTTGTGTACAGTGTTGAAAATCTACAACTTCTTGTTAAATTCACATTTGCACCTCACCTTTTTAAATAAACATTTATAATCATTATTTTATACAGATATAGATATGTAAATACAACATCGAGTTCAGTGTCCTTCAGCATTTTCCACTTAAAATTTTTTTGAAATAAAAACAGGTTAAAATTCCAAAGTCCAGAGTTATTTGAAACTGGAAAATATTTTCTCTATAGAAAATAGTAAAAATGATAACATTTCCCAATAAGCCCTTTTAAGTCAAATAATAGCTGAATTATACATATAAACATTTCACTATTAGGATAAGAATTTGTACCGTATCAAGCTGATGAAAGAATGTGTTGGCTGTACTTTCAGGAGGGGAGGCTAAAATCTTTTTAGATTATGGATTAGCCTATGGAAAAATGTCTGCCGTAAATCAAACAGTGAAGGGGAAGATGAATAGGAATCTCACTTACACAACTTAAGTAAAGCAGAGCTCTCTGAATAGGTGAAGATAGGTCTCTTCTATATTCACCTGTCTTATAATGAAAGGTAGACTAGGTCTGGAAGAACACAGTCCTGACCTACGTCAGGGGCATCTCTCCCAACAGAAGCAGCCAGCAGCCTTCGAGTCTGCTCAGCCAGTGGATTCTTTGCCATCAACAGTACATTTCCAAGATTTCTATAAGATTTTAAAAGGAAAATGTTCTAAAAAGACTTTTCCAAAGGCTGGGTAAGTCACGCTTTCTTAATATCCTTTATCTAACAAGAGCCAATTGATTTCTAGACAACCAAATGATCTGCTGTTCTGGCTGTGTGCAGTCAAGCTGCCACAGTTTCCTTGAAATATCCACAGACCAACATAAATGTCTTTCTAAAAAATCGACATTGTGCAAATCTTGTCTCTACATACTTAGGGGAGAGCACAATGCCACGTTTTGTTAACTCAGACAACTAGACATCTGAATGGCACTCACGTGTTATTTTTGCCAGGAAATAGTTTTAACGTAGAGACTGGTTCATTAATCAAATGTACAAAGTACTTCACTCATCAATACACAGACATCAGCTTAGTCAGGCAATTAAATCTATCCATAACATTTCGTTCGTAAAAATATGGAGCTAATATTTTAGAATACTATCCACAATAGTCAATAGTTCAACTGCATTGCTAATTGTCTGGATTTATCAAGACACGCTCAACATAGCGCCTTAGGCATAAAACATCTTGATAAATGTAAATTGAAAGATTGACTATATATTTAAAGCAGGTTAATTTGCACGTTAGCATGATCAGAGGTATAAATTCAAAAGAAGAGCCTGTGTAGGAGGAAGGAAGGGCAATGTGTGTAGACAGAATTACGGGACTAAAGAGCCAGCAGAGCTTTTAAAAGGCTGACCTACATAATCGATTTACAGCCACAGAGAGGAAAGCCAGAGGCCAGGGGTGTCTGACCGAGTGGAAGTCTCAGAGTGATCAACTGGTAGCAGCAAAATGAGATAATGGCATTAAGTAAGCAAATGTGAGACTGGGTAGAAGGCCCAAGTGTGAGGACCTGAGTTTGAATCTCCTGAACCCACGTAAAAGCCAAAGGCACGGAGTGAACACGTGTAATCCAAGCACTCCTGTGGGGAGGTGGGGCAGAGCCAGGAATCCCGACAAGTTCATGGGCCAGCTGGCCTGGTGCACACAGTGGAGAAACAACTGAGGATCTCAAACCAGGTGGAAGGCAAGGACTGATACCTGAGGTTGTCCTCTGACCTCCACATGCGCACTTGGACTCACACAGCCTGTATAAACACACACACACACACACACACACACACACACACACACACACACACACACACGTATGCGGAAGAAGGAAGCACTAAAGGCAAGGCCATAGGCAATTAGGAGAGAACATGAATGTGCTTGTTGAAGAGCCTTTGGGGTTGGGGTACAAGAAATGTAAAGCAAAGACGAGAGTGAGAAGAAAAGGCCATAAACAGTGAACAAAGCCGAGCCCAAGCTTTCAAACCAGGTTTGAAAGCTGCAAGCATCTGGTGTCTCCACACCTGTTTTTTTTTTTTTTTTTTTGTTTTGTTTTTTTGAGACAGGGTTTCTCTATGTAGTTTTGGTGCCTGTCCTGGATCTTGCTCTGACCAGGCTGCTGACCTCCATACACCTCTGTTCTTAACTTATGTTCACCTTCTATGTAAATCAGTGCAGGGTGGAGCCAGGCACACAGCCTGCGTCCTTCCCCCCCAAAGGGTCAGAGTCTCTGTAGCGATGAGCCCAGGTTTAGGGACGGCAGGTGTCACACAGTCATTGGAGTGTTAATTAGAATTCAATTCCCAACACCCAACCAGCAGCATTGTAAAGCATTTCAGCAAATGCACATTCCTTCGTCAGTATTTGCCTTTCTCACTGAAGACCTTCAGCTCTAACAGGGATCTCAGTCATGGCTGCTTTCTTCTAAACACCCCTGTTATTACAGGACCGGTGGAATAGTTGGACCATCCAAGAAGAGAATCTGGGAGAAGTCTAAACAATGATTACATTTTCTCAAGTTTGTGGGCTGGCTGCTGTGGAGCAGTTTGGGGTTAACAGGAAAATGGGCGGTATATGTGTAACCCATGTGCCCACACACCCACAGTTTCTCCTGCGTTACCAATTTTATAATCAATAAACTGTTACTGGTACATGATTGTTAATTCAAGTCTAGAGTTGACTAGAGCCTGCTCTTAGATTGGTACTGGTCTCCTGGCTGGGACCAATGCATCCAGGTCAAATTCCAGCCCCAACAGTATCATGAGAGATAGATTCACTCTCATCCAGTTCCTCCATGCTCCATCTACTCAGCCTCCTTCCTTCCCTGCTGCTGGAGCCCCGGAGACCGCTTGTCTTTCTACCATGCCTACTGTTAGCCGTGTCCAGGATGGCATCTTTGGAATCAAAGAGTACGTGGCCTTTCCAACTGGCTTCTTTCCCTTAATAATAAGGATCTTCTAAGTTTTGTGGAGAGCACATTTCTTCTTATCCCTTTGTATACCATTAAAAGACAGTTAATGGGCAGATAAGACAGCTCACCAGGTAAAGGCACTTGCTGCCAAGCCAGATGATCTTAGTTTGATTTCCCCAAAGACACAGATGCTGGAAGGAGAGAATGGACTCCCACAAGCTGTCCTTTGACCTCCACATGTGTGTCATGGCACACGTACATACATACACACACACAAATAAAGGAAAAGACAGTTATTACATAACAGATAATTTCTAGTGGTAAATTACTGTTATAAAGATTTTTATTATTAAAAGATTACTTATGTCCTCCCAGCCTTAACAGTAAGTTTTGGTTTGTCTTTTTTAGGAAAAAAACCTTTCACAAGGTCTAGGCTACTGCAGAGATTTTTTCCCCGATCACAAATGGCAGGTCACGCACATCAGCACTTCCCAATAGTCACAGCACAGCGGAGCTGCGCACCACAGTCACAGGTCTGAGATCAAGCATGCCAAGAGGGTCTCACCACAAGTTGGTACTACACAGTAAAAAAATTATTTCCAAAGTTACATTACTTTCTCAAACGAAGCAATTAGAATCAAACATTTTTTTTCTTTCATTCAGAAAAATGCCCAAATCTGATCTAATTTGCTGCAGCTGGACCCCCACCTGCAGAGGCTGGTTAAAGCACTCTGAACACCACACACTTATCTTCTAAATATTGATAATGCCATTTTTCATTTCCTCGACATGAAATCCCACAGGGAATAATTATGCTAATAAACCTTAATGATTCTTGCAAATAAATGATCAAACCAAATTGCTGCTGCTGATTTATATTAATGGACGCCTTTAGGAAGAGCCTGCCAGCGAGGCGCTGCCTCCTGAATTCTCAATTCGTCTTATTTAGCTGAAGAGCATAGGAAATTTGTTAAACGGATGAAGTGTTTAAAATATAATGTGTTTGCGCAGATTCCGCACTTCATAATGTTCGCGCATTACCGTCGTGCCTTGTGGCAAATCCGCACTTAATGGCTTCGTCGCAGATAACTTCCTTTCATACTTCGTCTCTAAGCTGCAGCTACAAAGTGACAACTTTCTGATTGGCTCGGGATAAACCAGCTCTCCCGCGGTGAACATGGTGGCTGCACTCTGCCCTGCACTCTGCCCCGGAGGACTTCAGCCACCGTAATCCGGAAATCGGTCACCTAATGATGATGTGACCCAGAGCTAACCACCTGATCGAAGGGTGAAAGGACACTGGTAAATGGTTTATCTGTCATTAGCGGCCTTTCTCTCTCCACCTCTATGCATTCCCACCCCGTCTACAAGACATGAGGGGCTTCAGGGCCAGTCCCGTCCACACGGCAAGTTCCAGGCCAGCCAGGATTCCATAGGGATCTTGTCTACAAAACAATAACAGACAAACACATGGGGATTGCTGACTTTAAATTATAACTAGGGGGCTGGAGAGATGGCTCAGTAGTTAAGAGCTCTGACTGCTCTTGCAGAGGACCTGGGCTGGATCCCCAGCACCCACATCAGGCTGCTCACACCTCCTGTAACCCTAGCTCCAAGGAATTCAACACTCTCTTCTTACATACACGGGCACCTGCATGCATGGGTGTGCATGCATGTATACACACTCACACACAAACACAATTTAAAAATAAATCTTAAGATTAGAAGTGAATGACAGGCTTGCTGGGACCCGGGAACACCACACAGAAAGAGTCCTGATCTCCCATAGATGGGAATATAAATTTATCTGAGTAATTCTGTGAAAAGCTAATTGCATTTAAAATACCAGGCAACTGAGGAAAATGTCCTTGATCCAGACAACTGCTTCAGCTATCCAGACAATTGCTTCAGCTATCCAGACAACTGCTTCAGCTATCCAGATAGTTGCTTCAGTTATCCAGACGCTTACTTCAGCTATCCAGACAGCGGCTTCACTTATCCGCTTTGTACATTCAAAGTCACAGAGGAAAGACAGAACAGGTGCAGACAAGAGAACTGAAAAGCTCCAAGTGAGTAGGACACTAGGATCATCCCACACACAGGCCCATACCCAGGCTGTGGCCCAATCAGTCCAGTGGCAGAGGCAACAAGACTCACCACACTGTGCTCAGAGACTGACAGCTGTGGTGGTGGAGGGGGATGGTCTGACTAAATCTGCTGTGAAGAACACAAGTGCTCACCTCGGATTGTGCACGTTCTCCAAGCCCCTCCCCGCAGGGTCTCACATAATTACCTTTACTCATCAGAATAAACTCACCCACTTTACACGAGGCAAACTCATTCACAAGAAAAGAACAAGCCAACATCACACACCAGTCTCCTCCGCTCATAATCTTCCCAGAGTCCAGTGATTTCCAAAACAAGGATCACAGACAGAAAATAACAGAGTGTGTTCAGCTTTGTAAGCAAGGCATCATTTCCTGAGATGTTTTAGTGAGCCTTAGGATTCGGATATTGTGTTGATGTCCTTCTTGCTGCATGTCTGATGTATTTCTTTTTTTATGCATGTATGTGTCTGTGTATGGGTATGTTTTTGCATGCAGTGCCTGCAGAGGCCAGAAGAGGGCATCAGATTCCATGGAACGGGAGTTACAGATGGTTGTGAGCCATAGATGTGGGTGCTGGGAACTGAACTCTGGTTCTCTGTAAGAACAGCAAGTACCCACAGCAAGTACCCTTAACCTAGGCCTGTGGGGGATAAAGGGAGAGAAGAAGCAGAAGGAGGCAGGAAGAGCCTTCAGCATAACACAGGGGCTGATACCTGACACAGGAAATGGGAAGAAATAAGGGAGGGATCTCAGTCCACAGCACAACCCTGAGAAAGTTTCTGCTGGGCCACCAGGAAGTCCCCATTAGTGGTTTCCTCTTAGAGGGTCTCACTTAGGGCCACAGGGGGTTGTGGGCATGGACTGGCGATCCTTAGGGAGAGACTGGCCTCCGTATCGATGTGGTAGTGAATCAAAGGGGCAGCAGCCAGAGGTCGCTGAAGGAAAGCGGCCATCAGGTTCTTTTTTTTTTATAATTTACATTTAATTATTTTTTCATTTTCTTGAGACAGGGGCTCACTCTATAGCCCGGGCTGGCCTTGAACTCACAGCAATCTTCCAGCTTCAGCCTCTTTTTTTTTTTTTTTTTTTAAGATTTATTTATGTATTTATTATGTATACAGCATGTACCCCTGCAGGCCAGAAGAGGGCGCCAGATCTCATTACGGATGGTTGTGAGTCACCATGTGGTTGCTGGGAATTGAACTCAGGTTCTCTGGAAGAGCAGTCGGTGCTCTTAACCGCTGAGCCATCAGGTTCTTAAGGGTAGATTTGAGTGGAACGCCTGTCTGACAGCCGTGCTGACCCACGGTGCTGGCCGCTGACACACGGTACCAGCCACCATGCTCTCGTGCGTCCAGCTGCCTTTCCTCTAATACCCTCGTGTGTCACCTTCATTGTCACTGACGCCTCAGTGAATGCCTCTCTAAAACAGCTACGTGGGCAAGCTTGCTCTGCTCACGCCACGCAAGCAGGTGGGTAGGATCCCCGAGGGACAGCACAGCCTGCAATGTGTCACCAGGCCAAGACACCACTCACAAGGTCAACCCACGGCCCCTGTTTTTCCAGGAGTCCGCATTCAGGCACTTCTCTGTCCCCAGAGTTTCCCTTTGGGTGTGCAAATTCAGATAACCTCCACTATCTCCCCTCTCTCCTGTTGTGACCCTGCTGCACAATTAGTATGGGAAAGCCTTCCAAATTTAACAATGGAGGCTCGGACCCCTGCAAAGCAACATTCATGAGATGAACTCCCAGGTGACTTTTATGGAAGGCTGTCACAAAAGAGCTACGTCTTAGCCGGGTGTGGTGGTGCACACTGTTAGTTCACGTAGGAGGGAGACAGAGGCTGCAGATCTCTGTTGGAATCCCCCCTGGTCTATATAGAGAGTTCCAGGCCAGCCAGAGCTGCACAGTAAGATCCTGTCTTGTGAAAGAAAAAACAACAAAACCAGAGTCTTCTGGGAGTGTTTCACAGTGGAACACAGACAGACACTCGTAAGGGCCCTAGGATGCGATGCTGAATCAACTTTGCGGGCACAGTGGCAAGGGGAGACGGTAGCTTTGACCTTCAGCAAGTCACTTAACCTTTCTGGCATCTGTTTCCTCCCCTCTAAAATGAAGAGGGTGAGTTACATGATCCTTGAGGCCTCTTCCAGCACTAACATTCTATGAAATAAAAGTCAGCTCACAGATTAATTGGGTTTCTGAGCCTCAAGCAATTAATTACACTGTGGCTGCCCTTTAGCAGTCCCATCACAGAAGAAAATTAGATTCAACTGGCAGATTGTAATCTGTACCAACTCACGTTCGCTTTTAAGTTCGACACTGTTTTTAAGATTGGTAAATTAACATGTTCGCAAGGAGTTCCAGGGAAGGAGTCGGGCCTGATAGACAAATGGTAACACCAAGTCCTCAGATCTTTCTGTTGAAAACAGTGGATGTGCAGACTATCCCCCCTCCCCATTCCGGATCTTGGAAGGCACTGGAGGGGTCTGTAAAACGATACAGTGGTCTTGTGAAATCCTTCACCAGTTTCTACAGTGCTCAGGGCTACCTGTGGCCCAGGATTCCAGTCCTGCCTAAGCCTACCTTACGATGCTTTCCTTATTCTTTGCTTTTCTGTGCTGTCTGTGTGTGTGCTGCGTGGATTGTACATGAGTGTGAGTGTGCAAGTATCTATCACTCCACACACAAGTGGAGGCCAGAGCAGGATGTCTGGCGCCTTCCTTTACCATTCTCTGACCGAGCTGCAAGCTTCCTGTCTAGGTGAGGCTAGGTGGCCAGTAAACCCTCGGAATCTGTCTCTGTCTCTGTCTTGGCTCCCAGTGCTGGGGTTACAGACACAAGCAACTGTGCCCAGCTTTTGTTAGGTGCTGGAGACTTGAACTCGGGTCCTCAAGCTTTTCCAACCAGCATTCTTACCCACCAAGCTGTCTCCCCAGCCCCCATTTTTCCTGTGTTCCCTCACTTTGCCTTTACGTGGACTTCAGCCAAGATGGAACTAGGAAACAAATGTTACTTTTTTAAAGAAAACCACAAAATCAGTCTTGATTTCCAGCTAAACTATTTTATTCACTTTTTAATGTCCATCTAATTAAACAGTACTGATATTGAATATTATAGCTTTAATGTTATAGCTCATATATACATATACACACATACATATACATACATTATATATATTAGACTTAAGAACTTAAATCCCAACTGGGTGTAGAGGTGACATCTTTGATCCCAGCACTCACACACATCATACAGACATACACAATGATAATCACTAAAATTAAAACATG
>CABHPH010153425.1:14174-27682 GCA_902168325.1 Peromyscus nudipes
GGCCTCATTTTACATATCTTAATTAGACTGACTGGGCACCTACATCAAATCGCCGTCAACTCTCTATTGGGTTTGCGAGACAACTTTCTACAACAGCATGCAGATCACTGTTGCACTACACTGTGGCTCATGTATGTCTTCCTTGAAGATACATTTTAGTGCACAGAAAATTTAAGTTTATTGTAGTCAAGTTTACCAAATGAATTTGTTTAGTTTTACTTTTAAGATTCCTTTTAAAATGTGAGATGATGAAGCTTCTAAAGACATAATTTCAACTCACCTGAGACTGTACACATTTAGAATACTATGAGCCACGTGCCCAGTTTTACTCCAGGCACCCTGTGGACACACTGCAGGTTTGGTTTCCGACCACCAGAATAAGGAGACCGGTGAAAGGTTTTGTTTTTGTTTTTGTTTTTTTAACTCTTTTAGCTCTTTGGCTCTTTGGGGGAGGCCTGCCACCCAGCTCCCAAATAAATACACATGGAGGTTTATTCTTCTTTATGACTGCCCGGCCTTAGCCTGGCTTGTTTCTAGCCAGCTTTTCTTAACCTAAACTAGCCTATCTTTTGCCTCTGGGCTTTTACCTTTCTCTATTTCTGTATATCTTTTCTTTCCTTCTGATTCCGTGACTGGCTGTGTGACTGGGAGGCTGGCCTGTTCTTTTCTGGCTCCTTGATATTTTCCTCCCAGATCTCTCCTCCTATTTATTCTCTCTGCCTGCCAGCCCTGCCTATCCTTTCTTCTGCCTCGCTTTTGGTCATTCAGCTCTTTACTAGACCAATCAGGTGTTTTAGAAAGGCAAAGTAGCAATGCTTCACGGAGTCAAACAAATGCAACATAAAAGAATGCAACACATCTTTGCATCATTAAAACAAATGTTCCACAGCATAGCAAATGTAACACATCTTCAAATAATATTCCATAACAGACTGGTATCATCAGTAAGCTGCACACAGCTTTGCTTCCTAGAGGAGATCAAAGTCATTCATGCTCTGTGTGTAGTACGATTCCCTTGCATGCAATAACAGCATGTCTAAAAACTGTGTACATGCCTGGCATGATGGAGCACACTTTTAATGCCAGCACCGAGGAGGCAGAGGCAGACAGATCTCTGAGTTCAAGGTCAGCCTGGTCCACAGAGTGAGTTCTAGGCCATCCAGGGATATACAGTATCCCCTGATTTAAACACACACACACACACACACACACACACAAACACTTTATTGGATAAAGATATGCTATCGTCTGCACTTTTACCATACTGTATCTTTTTGATGGTGGACAGTCTTGTCTTAATGTTGATGACTACAGATTGAAAGCTGGGCGTCTGTGGCAATTTCTTAGAACCAAACAGTTAAGGACAGTTACCTTCCTTTCATAAAACAGTCCCTTGTGGCACGCAAGACTATCTGGCAGCATCTCATCCTCATCTTCAAAGATGGAGTCTGTTCTCCCAGAGTCACCAATGTTTGATCAACTAAGTGTGTGTGGTTCTATTTTGTTGTTTCTGGTTGGCTTTTTTTTTGTTGTTGTTGTTGTTGTTTTGGTTTTCCAAGACAAGGTTTCTCTTTGTAGCCTTGGCTGTCCTGGAACTCACTCTGTGGACCAGGCTGGCTTCTAATTCAGAAATCTGCAAGCCTCTGCCTCCCGAGTGCTAGCACACACCGGTACCACTTTTTAAATTAAATTTAATTTTTTAAATTGTATACGTGGTTCTAAACCCTCTTATTTCATCAGTGTTCACAGCACCTTCAGAAGGTGATTCTGCCCCAGCAAAACTACTTTCTTTGTTTGTCTATGACACAGTTCTTCCCGGAACATTTGATGATAAGCTCACCTTGACCCCATCCCTTCTCCCGGCTCCACCTCTCTTGTCATTTCCTCCACATCTGAAGTCACTTCCTCCCTAAAGTCTTAAGTCTCTCAGAGTCACACATGAGGACTGAAGTTTTTTTAAACCTTGCCCCATTATGATGGATTGAATGAGAACAGCCCCCATAGGCTCATATATTTGAATGTCTGGTTCCCAGTTGGTGGACTATTTGAAGGATTAGGAGCTGTGGCGTTGTTGGAGGAAGTGTGCTCCTGGGAGTGGACTTTGAGGTTTCAAAAGCCCATGCCAGGCCCAGTCTCGCTCTGTGTAACTGATAGATCAGATGTTAGCTCTCAGTTACTGCTCCAGCCATGCCTGCCAGCCTGGCACCATACTTCCTGCCATGATGGTCATGGACTCAGCCTCTGAAATTGTGAGCAAGCCCCCAGTTAAATGCTTTCTTTTATAAGTTGTCTTTTCATAGTGTCTCTTTACATCAAAAGAACAGTAACCAAGACACCCATGAGCCTTGCGTCCTCAGTGGCATCTACAACGGTGGACTCTTTCTAGAAGTTCCAGATCCATCAGAGGAGTCCCTGCTCATGGCTGCTGTGGCTCTATGAAATGTACTTTTTATTTGGTGTGACTGAAAAGGCTAGCATGCAATGGGTAATACATATCTTAAATAAGACTCAAAAGCAAAAGTTCTCTTGAGCTGTAGGCTGCAGAATGGACCTTATGCAGGAAGGCATGAAGACAACATCAATGTCATTTTACATCCCTACCAGAGCTCTCGTGCAGTCGACCATGTGTGCTTCAGGAAGCTGTAACGTTTTGAAAGGAATCATTCTTCTGAGCATGTCTCCAGCATGAGCTAAACAGTCAATATAGTGTATATATTAGCTACTTTCCTGTTGCTCTGATAGAATACCACAGCCAAAGACAACTTATGGAAGAAGCATTTTATTTAGGTTTGGGGGTCCAGAGAGATGAGTCCATCATGGCAGAGTGGCATGGCAGCAGGAAGCTGATTGGTCACATCTAAACTTCAAGAACCAAGTAGAGCAACATGGAAATGGGGAGAGACTAGAAACTCTCAAAATCCTCCCCCAGTGACACACTTCCTCCAGCAAGGCTTCCACCTCCTAAACCTCCCCAAACAGCACCACCGACTAGAGACCAAGTGATAAATACCTGAGCCAATGGGGGACATCCTCATTTGAACCACCACATTGTGGCGTCATGCAGGCTGTGGGCTTCATTTCCAGAGCACGGGCAGAGTGATTTCCTGTAATTCATAGGAGCCTGAAGAGGTTCAGGATGGTAAGTAGCATTTCAACTTTACCAGCTGTGTTAGCTCTTAACAAGAGAGTGAGCCTGCCCATTCAGAATCTGAGACCAGGTTCATCTCTCTAGGTAAGGAACTCCTGATGGGATCTTCCAGACTGGGGCTGGACTTTGGAAATCCATGTTCAGCATGACTCCATGCATCCACTCATGGCCAGGCCTTCTGGGTAATCTGCCAGTTCACCTGTCAACTGTATGCTATGGAGAAGGTACCGTTCTTTAAATTACATGGAGCGACTTTTGCTACCTTCAACTCCTATGGAAGCATCCCCACAGCAAACAACTCACATAAAATCTATTCTCAATTACTATTTTCATTAGGTTAGTTGTATAAATTCAAAATACTTTCAGACTAGCCGAGGCTCCACCCTTACCCCAGAAATGGCACAAGTGTTTCTTGGCATCATCCTACACCTCTAAACTCAACCTCAGCAAATAAAGACCTTGTGTTTACCGGTTTTACTATGTGCTACCAGCACTCCATAATTTTACCCTTGAGCCATGCTAGGATTAGGTAGCATGGTTGTTGCTAATTTAGAGTTGGGAAGAAAGACCCAGAGCCGCAGATTTAGGATGTGTCCGCTCATTCATACTGCTATGAGGTGGTAAAGCTAGATTTGAGTGTCCATCATGACAAGCCAGTGGGCCACACTGCCATCCTAACAAAACACTGATAGCAACGGCAGAGGCTGGAGGGAAGCGGGTTAACTTCTTTTTTTTTTTTTTTTTGGTTTTTCGAGACAGGGTTTCTCTGTGTAGCTTTGCGCCTTTCCTGGAGCTCACTTGGTAGCCCAGGCTGGCCTCGAACTCACAGAGATCCGCCTGCCTCTGCCTCCCGAGTGCTGGGATTAAAGGCGTGTGCCACCAACGCCCGGCTGCGGGTTAACTTCTGATCTCATCTCCAAATGCTTAGGGCGGTTCAGAGAGAGAAGCCCAGACCGAGGAAGCGCCTGGTACCAACTCCTAGCCCAGACCACAAAGTTAGATTTTTCTAGCAAGCAGATCATACCTAAAAACCTGTGATTCACTGATTCTAGGTCAGAAAGGAGCAGAATTTACTAAACAAAACTTGCCTTTTCATGGTCAGGTTTTCCAGAATGCTGAAGACGAGATGCAACTGTGTCTTATTTCAGAGACTAAACTTCCCATGGCAAGAATTCACAGTAGAATGTTATCTTCTCTGGGCAAGTTGAGAAATAAAGCCCACAGCCACACTGGTGCAGGAAGAATCCAGGGTCCCTTATGCGGGGACCTCCATTTTCTTTCCCTCTGCGCTACAGAATGATTCACTCTCAACCCCGCTTACTCAGCCTCCCAGTCTGCGACTCTTACACAGGCAACTATGAGATCTTCTGACGTCATCCACACCGAGTAGTTAATTTTGTTTATTTTAAAGAAAACTCATAAGACCTGAATTCGGATGAGTTTGCTCATTAGTAAGAGTTGGATCTCCTTGTTCTAACCAGACTGGCATCCCAGGACCTGAGATTCTGCATGTGCTGAGATGGAATATGATGGGATTGCCATCAGAAACACTCCTGTCTGTGTATGACTATATTAGCACAGAAGATGGAAGGTGTCTTGGAAGGAGAGCTCCAGCACGGAAATAAAGCCATTTCAGTGGAGACCTACACAGAGTTTATCCAAGACATGGACACATGGGACTATAGGTGTGAGATGGAGCCAGAATGGTTAGAACGAACAAGATCATCGAAGAGACGGAAAGGAAAACGGTGCAGCTGCGTCCTGGAGGCTTTGAGAGGTCTGGATAAAATGGCAAACAATGCCAGATGCTGACGAGAAGCTAAACACAGCAGGAGAAGAGGGCTGGCCAGGTGTTGGGGACACAGACATGAGAACAGTTGTCAGAGTGAAGGCCTGCTAGCCACAGGCTGAAGTGTGGACACTGAGGACATGATCACAGCTGCTGTCTCTTGTGTCCCTCTACCTCAGATCAGGATCACCTAAGTCCTGGACTTACTTTCAGTCTCTCTGGCTGCCTTTAGTCCAAGGGCTTGGACACTCAAGTGCCTTCAAATAACAACTTACTCAAGCAACAGGTATTTCTCAAACTCATTCAGTATGTTCAGCTAGCTCATATTGCAAGCTGCTGTTTATATATATGTATATGTATACACACACACACAAACACACACACACACACACACACACACACACACACAAACACACACACTCGGGGCTAGAGATACGGCTCTACAGTTCAGAGAGCATACGCTCTTGCAGAGGACCCAAGTTAAGTTCCGAGAGCCCACATCAGGCAGTTCACAACTGCTTGTAACTCCAGCTCCAACGGATCTGGCGCCCTCTTTTGGCCTTCATGGTCACCTGCACACCAGTGCACATACACACACATACAAACAAAAGTAAAATAACTTTAAAAAAAATAGATATACCTTTCTTGTTGTTACAGAATTTCCAGTTCACTGACACAAAATGTAACAGGTAGAAGGCAACGATCTTGGTACCCATTGTGTAAATCTGTTCTCCACACTCATTTCCACAAATCTAATTCTAGCCTTGACATTGACAAGATGTCCTCACCCTTCCTCTTATATCCCTTCTGACCTGCCTCAATAATATAGCTAAAAAAAAAATTGACAATTTCTTCTTTCTACATCACAGTTCTGTTCATATAATTTGTTTATTGAAGAAGCATTAAGTGGGGACCTACTAAACACAAAAAGAAATTTAAAAAATCTTCCCAATGTAGGGCTAATTTCTATTTCAAACATCTTAAGTATAATCAGATGTAATCTTAGTGGGCATCTGGTTCACTCATGAATCTACTTTTTATGAATCTCTTTGTAAATAAACAGAAAGCTAAATAATTGCACATCTACCTTAAACTCCCTGAAGGTGCTTTCAGGGGACCACACTTCCTCCCTGTTCCCATAGAATTCCACACATCTTCCAAGGTCAAGTTTTAGAGCCACCAGCTCCGTGAGACCCTCCAGGGCCTCTGAGCTGATACCACCCTTCTCACCGGAGTTGATGTACACATCCTCTTCTCTATGCCTCCCTGAAAGGTCTGAGAGACCTGGGCCAACCTACAGACATCTGTGCCTCCTCTGGTGAGGTGACTTCAAGTTCACTGGCTTCACAGACTTAATACAGCAGCACTATGCACCCGGCTTCCTGGTTTGTGGAAGGAGGTGACCGCATCACAATCCCCGGTAACTCCAGCTTTTTCAGGTCCCTAAATTTAAAGTGCTAGGTACTTACTACAAGCCTAGCATTGGAGTCCTCATTTCAAAGACACAGTTGTGATTTCTGGGGGTAGGGAGATAATGCACAAGAAACAGAGATATTAGTTAAATAGATGTTGGTTGGAAGAGAAGACGTTAGTTGAATAGATGTTAGTTGAACTAGAAGACATTAGTTGAAGGTAACAGGTTCACACACAGTTGCTGTGGATAGAGCAGCACCTAAGAGCCGCCCCAGGGTATTAAAGGGAGGAAGCAGCTGAAGTGGGCTTTGACTCCTCCATTAGGTAAAAGGTATAGATTCTGAACTCTTTAATCCTGTGGAACACAGGCTGAGCCAAGGACACTAGAGGGAGCCAGGGTATGCGAGCTGGAGAGAAGGTTTCCAGCTTAGTGAGCCCCATGTTCACCGACTCCAAAATATTTATTCACCATACATTCAAATGCTTACTCTTTGGGTCTCATTTCTATTCTCACTGGTGCTGAACCTCTTATGAGGAGACAGATGTTAACTATTTAATGTCTGTGCTGTTCATGTTGGTTTGGCTAGTAGCTACCTCCTGAATCTTAACCATTAACTAATCTGACATTAAGCAATACCCTGTTAGGGGTTGTAGGGAGTGGGAGCAGTCACTGTACCTCCCCATACAGAGTAGACTAGCTCAGAGCTGGGTTATCCCCGAATGCCTAAATCCTAGATGGCCACACCCTAGCAGGGCTGGAGTCTAGCCATTTTTTTCTATGTATTCTGAAACAAAGGTCATAAGACTGATGGCATGGAGGTCAAGTTCTCCCATCGCCTTTTCACACCACCCAAGCCCACAGACAACCCTAGGCTAGCAGTGTTTCAAAGGGTCTGGATGTTCTGGGCAGCGGGATGAGGTCAGCTGTCCATATCACCAGACAGCCCTGGTCCTGGGTCTTGATGGACAACTCAGACCAAGGTTGAGGCTCCTAGTCATGGTCAAGTAATGTAAGTAAAGAGCATTTGGGAGGTGAGGAAAATTGAATTGGGCAAATCTTAACGTATTGCCCTCCTTCAGAGTGCCGCCTTAAACAACGTGAAACTATACATCTGCTAGAGCATTTGATTATTGTTTTTCCAACCATATAAAGGTGGATTTGTCCTAAAACTTGAGACATAAAAATAAAAGATAACATGATACTTGGACCCTAAAGTCCAGCTTTAAACTGCGGGTTGTGACCCCCACATGAGGGTAACTGAATGTGGGTTTATAAAAATCTGGGCCACAATGAAAAGTTTCTCTACATGCAGCAGTCAAAAAATAACTCATGTGGGGCAGTGGTGTTGCACATCTTCAATCCCATAACTAGGGAGGCAGAGGCAGTGGATCTCTGTGAGTTCAAAGCCAGCCTGTCTACAGAGTGAGTTCCAGGACAGCCAGAACTGTTATATAGAGAAATCTTGTCTCATAAAACCAAAAAAAGGAAGAGAGAGAGAGAGAGAGAGAGAGAGAGAGAGAGAGAGAGAGAGAAAGGAAGGAAGGAAGGAAGGAAGGAAGGAAGGAAGGAAGGAAGGAGGAAAAAGGAAGAGTAGACAGAAGTTTTCCTGTGTCCCATAGCTGCTGGGTTCCAAATAAACACACAAAGGCTTAATATTAATTATAAACTGTTTGGTCTATGGCTCAGGCTTATCGCTAACTAGCTCGGACATCTTAAATTAACCCATTTCTATTAATCTATATTTTGCCATGTGACCATAGTGATACTGGTCTGCTGGCATCTTGTTCCTTGGGAAGCTGGATGGCGTCTGCCCTGACTCCACCCTCTTCTCCCTGTCTCTCTGCTTGTATTTCCTGCCTGGCTATAACCTGTCTTACCATAGGCCAGACCAGCTTCTTTATTAGCTAATGGTAGCAACACATATTCACAGCGTACAGAAAGACCATCCCGCAGCAAGAAAAGAAAAACCTCACAATTAAACATGAAATACACCCTCGTGTTTCTGGCAGAGAGCAGCTTTGCTGCTTCATACGGCTTCGTTGTAGTCTCGGATGTGAACACACAGTGTGCCAATCTGTGCATCACCATGATCACTGTCTGAATTGCTACAGCTCAGTCAGAGGTATTGCATGAGTTATGTTTTTACTGTACCCGTACAAGGGCTTCAACTCTTCTAGAGACATAATGGTTTGATTATAGAAAACAAGGACATTTAATATTTTTGTCCCATAATTCCTCACGATGTGAGTATCAAATTAACATATTGTTGGATTGGATTGTGTTAGAATGCTTGATTTTAAAACCTGCTTGTATCAATTGCTGGATTGAGTTTCATAGAAGAAACCAACAAAGAAATTTTGGCTTCAACAACTTCTGAAATGGCTTTAAGGACGCTTCTAACATTTTGTGCTACACATTTATGCAAAGTGACATTCTCAGCTTTTGACAAAAATGATACAATCGAAGTACTCACCCCACGGAGCAAACGCTTCATGACTGAGTTCAGATGTCACTGTCCCCATAAAACCAACCAAGTCCCTCAGATGACCTGTTATTTCCCCGTCTGAGCTCTCTCTGGCTGTCTTTACCTTCCCTAGAGGGTTCCTCCTTTGACGACCCATTAACACATCCTCTTTGTCAAGCCGCACAGGAAGGCTTGAGACCCTGGCTCACCTCTCAGATGCCTGTTTCCCAACAGCACCCAGAGAAACTTCCCTTAGGACAGCTCCCCATCCTGGTAAAGGAAACAGCTGCATAAACATTTCCTCAAATCCTGTGGGATGAGCCATGTATTGGTGCTGTGCGTTTCTAACGTCAAAGACGCACAGACGCGACAAACAAGGGACACTTCGATGTTAAGACGGAGAAGAATAAAGTGCTGAATGACACAACCCTAAGAGGGGCCGAGAAACAGGAGCGAGGCACGGGTCCGAGGGAGCAGCCGGGTGCTGAGAGAGTGGTGTGTTGAGCTCTTGAGTGGGAGCTGCAGAGCGGTCAGTCCCGCACTTCACTGATCATCACTGACGCTCGCTCTGACCACTGAGAAAACCGAAGGGCAGCCCGGAGCCCAGAGTACTCTCTGGCAGAACAAGACGTCTCATTCTCGGGCTGGGTAGTAAGCCCCCAGTAGGACTTTTAGCAGTTATTGAAAGGGTTCAAGGCCTTTCTTGATTTCTCTCACAGAGATCTGGAGGAAACCGGCATGGTCTGATACTTGGTCAAAGCAATGAGGAAGTAACCAGTATGGACAACATCTTCGTCTGCAGTTCCTGGCAGCAAGTCTGGCATTCAGCTTCTAGATGATACTGAATCCCAAGGGAGATGCCTGGCAGGTGACTGACACCAGCCTTTGCAACCTGAAAGGCCTCGTGCCACGCGATGATAAAAATAAATATCTTCTACCTCACTTCAGACAGTCCCTCTGAAGCCCATCTTTTGGAAAAGCATCATCCCCATTGAGAGGGTGCCAATGGTCCTGCTTTAACAAACTCTGCTGTGCGGGTGTGGGAGGGGCCCCTCTGGGTCACCTGTTTACCTTAAGGAGTTCAGTCACATCCAGTCACACGCTTGACTGGCAGCCTGTTTATCAGGATGAAGCATTCTCTCTGGAGCGAGCCTGACGGCAGGATGGGCTGAGCTCAGATGACAGTTTGCCCTGTGGAGATTGACTTTAATGAAGCAAGAATAAAAAGGGAGATTAAGTACAAGCGGAAACCCATGACAAGTTCTGAACTCACCTCTCTGCTGGAATTGAAGGCCTTTCTGCAGCTGAGTACCATCTCTGCTAAGAGGGAGGCTTCGTCTGTTTGGTCGCTAAGGATCCCATTATCCACACTGGCCCCTGTGTGAGCAAAGAAAAGTTTTCTCTCAATGTAGAGAGCAACTCCTGTGAGTTTTATTTAGATCTGCCCACAAGTCAATTTTTTTTTAAGATTAGAAAAGTTGAGATTGATTAGGTTTGAGAAAATATTTTGTTGATTGAAAATGACATTGTATTAGGGATTAACAATCACTGGTATTCCTCTACTGTCTACACTGAGCACTCAGGCTTACTCAGCTGTTCGTGGCATACATGTGGCTAGTTCTGTAGGGACGCCTTTTAGAAGAATGAATATCCTAGAATAAACACACAAACCAGCTAGTCTTCTTCATTAAAAGCCACCTGACAGGAACCTACCCCATCCCAATACCCCACTGTCTCTGGTTCTTCATTTCATGGATGGTTTTTGAAAAATAAACTTTAAAAAGCTGTGTTGCAAACCAGCATGTGGGCAAGTCTGGTATTCCCACCCACCTTTTGGAGATGGAAGTTTCATTTATCTCCTGAGTAGAGGTATTTTCTTTTCTTCGCTATTGTGTCTCTATTGAAAAAAATAGATCTTACTAAAATGGGAATGAAGTCTAACTTGGCTGTAGCACGTTTCATATTACTTAATTCATCTGGGAGATGGTTCATGACTGAGTGTGTGTAAATGTGTGCCCGAGACGCCTGAGGATGCCACGTAGCTGGCGGTGCTTAGCGCTTGTACCAGTAGATGGCACTCCAATCCAGACCGACGCTCTACCCTCCCACTGAGAAGGTTTATGGGTTGGTAACTAAGCAGGGCACTGTTAATCTATCAGTGTGTACCCAAGTGAACACTTGTGGTAACCCCAAAGCAAACCAAACATTTGCCGACTCCTTTATGGAAGATGATGTGTGCAGCACTGCTGTGCCCACATTTAGCAGAGGAACCAGAATGCCTGAAACCGGTTGGGACCAGCCGAGTGTGCCTTTCTGGAAGAGGTTGGTTAACCAGCCTTCTCTGGATAGAACAGAAGGGACATGGGGCCTCAAGGCAGACATTCTGGGTAGAAGTGGCTTCTAAAAAGGTTTTGTGGGAGCCAGAGAAGTACGTGTGAGGAAGATAAAACAGCCTGGGCCTGCTTCGAGCAAGCCATACGAGACCCACTCACAGGGTAGCCAAGCTTCTTCTAGTGAGAAGGAAGAGGAGAAGCGGGTAGGAAATACGCCAGATAAAGTTCTGTCTTGCATTTTTGTTTTTTATTAACCCGAAATAAAATTGACATTAGCCAAAAGTACTTATATTTTACTTTACATTGTATAGCTGGAATATATACATGTACATCTATACACACATGCATATGTATGTATATATGTATATTAAAAATTAAACGTCTAACAGATGGCTGGAGACATGTGAATTTTTTTGTTACCATAACAAATGATTTCCTTCAAACTGCCTCCTGCAATCGTCATGTGGGCTTTTTTCTGTGTGAGAGTATATGTGCATACATGTTCACATGTGTTCATGCCTGTGTTAAATATAATAAAAGAAGCAATAAGAAAACAGGAACATTCAGTCCCTTCAGAAGATGCATTCATTAGGAGAAAGGGCCTAGAAGCCAAGATCAGACCTAGAGGTGTGGGAAGAGCAGTAGACAGAAACAATACAATATAGAGAGATCTCAGCGTGATGGAGAGGCTTCCCTTTGAAACCTGAAAAGGACAGGGCTGGGTGGTTCAGCACACAAGGGCACCTATAGCTCTAGAAGAAGACCCAGGTTCAGTCCCCAGCACCTAGATGGTGGTTCACCATCCTTAGCTCTAATTTCAAGGTATCCAACACTTTCTGACTTCAGTGGGTACCAGGTGTGCATATAGCGCACAGACATACGTCCGGGCAAAACATTCACACATATAAAAGACAATTTTTTAAGGAGCTTCGTTAAGAGTGGGGGGGGTGCATGAGAGGGATGGGGGGAGGGGAGAGTAGTCTCATTGGAATGAATCTCCAGAGCCATGGCCCTGAACAAATTCTAAGGAAAAAAAGAAAAAAAATCATACTTTTATAAGTTTTGGGGAGCAGATGGGAAGTTTCACATCATGTAATTTAGTTCAACATACTGTATGTGACAGAGTATGGAGGAGCCAGTTATCACAAATTAAGAGCTGTCAAGGTACTGCACAGACCGTTTTTTTTAAACTATCTGTCCCATAGGAAGAACTGCAGGAAGGTGTTCCCTGATCTCTTCAGGCTGTGCATCTGGCCCTTTAAAAGCGACTATTGTCTTTTAGGGGCGGGCCTGTGTTCTAACAGTGTAAATGTGAGTGTGAGTGTATGCACAGGCCTGTGTGTGAGGGTGGGTATGCTGGCCAGAGGTCAGTGTTCAGCATCTTACTAGTTTTCCACTTACTCATTTTTAGCACCAGCCTGTGCCTGTGGAGGTCAGAAGACAATCTGCAGGAGTCTGTTCTCTCCTGTCCACCATGTGGGTCCCCACGATCAAACCCTGGGCGTCAGGCTTGGAAGCAAGTGCCTCTCATCCCGCCACCAGTCAGTCCATTCCTTGTGAGAAGGCCTTGCTGAACCTGGAGCTTGCCGATTGGCTCGACTGACTAGCCAGCAAGGCCAAGGGATCTTCCCATCTCCTTGGGGGCCCAGGTTTCAGGAGGGTGCCACCTACACCGACTTTCTACACAGGAGCTGAGGATCTAACCTGGGTCCTCATGCCTGCACAGGGCTAGCCCTACATGTGGTTTATTTATTGTACCTCAGCTTGGAACAACAGAAAGGTCACAAGCGAAGACAGGTACCACATCCAGCATGACTCCAGGGATTGACCTGCCTGGGGCACCAAGAGAGTGAGGACATGAGAGAACACACAGACTCACCCGGAAGAGCTGGGATCGGGCGGTCTGGGCTCTGACGGAGACGCTGTGGCGCCCATGAGCTCAGCATGTGTATTATCTATAGTTGAGCATGAAGGCAGGGCTATTGCACACAGCTGGACAGGGAGGCGGGGTTTGTGGTACACAGCTAGATCAAGGAGACAGCTAATCGTGGTAGGAGCAGTCTCTGTAAGTGAGCAGTTTTCAGGCTGTAAACATCCGGGTGGAGAAAGCTATGGTGGACATTTTCTGCACACACGATCCACATCCATCAATTTCAACACTATCAAAATCAATATCGCAGCCCAGAGGAGGGTTTTGCCATTCCTCTGAGCCTCACTGGGTCGGAGAGGGGCTTTGTTTTTCCCATGGGGTTGAAGGACTGGGGTCCTGGACAGGGTCGTACACGTCAACAGAACACATTCACTCAGGACTTCCTCTGTTCCCCATAGGTGTGTGTGTGTGTGTGTGTGTGTGTGTGTGT
>CABHPH010153425.1:27692-41363 GCA_902168325.1 Peromyscus nudipes
GTGTGTGTGTGTGTGTGTGTGTGTGTGTGTGTAGTTAGGATTAGCCAGTTCTGGTTCTGAGAGCCCTTCAGGGCGTGGAGGAGACTTAATGGTATGGTACTCTCTGATGCAAATTTAAAGCTAAGGCAGGAAGGTGGGACTCTAAATAATCCAGCAGAAATGACACACACACACACACACACACACACACACACACGAAAAGACTAGTGAAATTAGCACCAGATGAATGAAATGTCTTTGGGATTTCTAAAACAGCACAGAGTCAATTCACCTTCTACAGAAAGGGATTTCTGTTCCCAGTGGAACCAAGACTAATGTTAAAGTGGTCACTCTCAAGGACAAGCCTCTAAAACCCTGTGCTGCGGCCCCCAAGTTCTAGAACCACTGGTTGGGTCAGCATTTTGCTTATGGCTTTGAGCAGTGTTATGTTTTCGGTAGGAGAGAAAACAAAACAAAACAAAACAAAACAAAAAAAACGAAGATCATTAATTCTTGAAGCGCCTCCAACTAAGAAATCAGGTACTTACCCTTCCTCTAGAACAGGGTGGGGGAGCACCCTTTAATTGGCTGGATATGTCATTGGCTAGCCTAAAGAATAGCAGCTCCCTGAATGCGAAGGGATGTTCCAGGTTGCTTCGTTACAAAGCATTGGGGTTTGCTGAAGGAGGGATTCATGGCCGCCTTGTGACCAGAGTCTGCAAGATGGAGCAATGTTAGCAGGGTACGGGAAAGGCGAGAGGAACAGCTGACGCACTCAGGACCTTCGGCCTAGTCAGCCTTGTTCCCTTGCGCTCAGAGCTCTACCCCACTGTCACTGTCCTGGGTGGTTGGTGGCCTAGGCACTCCTCATACAGTTACTCCCAAATACCCACAGGCCTACGGTATGGAGGCATGTGTGTGCCTCACTGGAGATGTGGGCTGAGTCAAGGGCAGTGTGGAAAAAGATGAACAGAAAGATAGGCAGGAGGTGTCCCACCGCGGAAGGCCTCTGATACCCAAGAGTTCTCTCTCTCTCTCTCTCTCTCCTTCCCTCCCTCTTTTTTCCCCTCCTCTCCCCTTCTCTTCCTTTCTCTTTTCTTTCTTGCTTGCTTTTCAGGGAGGGTCTCATATCCCGGGCTGATCTCAAACCTGCTTTGTACCCAAGGTGACCTTGAACTTCTGTTTCTTCTGTTTTCACCTCTCACGTGCTGGGACGACAGACTTGCACCCCCATGCTCAGTTTGGGGTGGAGCCCAGAGCTCTTAGCATGCTGGGCAAGCACCTGAGCCACATCCTAGTCTTGGAGGAACAGAGTTGGGACCAAAGCCACACAGAGTTTTCGTCTTGGCAGTTTATTACGTATTTGCCAAAGCACTTGCAACCTACAATTTTTATTTCCAACCATAACCCACAAAAGAAATTGTACAGCCCCTAAAATATTCATGTTATTGCTGCTGCTAGGATCTGAGGGTTTGCTTTCGGCGATACCTTAGCATAAAAGACAACGTACTGAAGATAACTGGCATGAAGCCATCCGCTAGCTCGTTTGCTCTCTTTCACTGTAAGACAATAAAAGAATTAAATGATGTCTCATTTGGCTTTACACATTTGCATACTTAAATGTTTGGATACTTCCCTGTTAAGTAAATGGAGCCTGGTAAGACAGACTGCTAGCGTGTGAATACCTAGCATCTTCAAATGGATTCATTCTTCCTGGCTGTAGATTATTAGCACTTTTTGACTGTTATACTACATGAATGATGAGTTGTTGAATATCCAATGCAAGGTATTATCCAAGCTACACATAACTGTGAAAAAAATTATATGGACGTTTACATTTTCCTAAATACATACAGCATGGAAATACACACTTAAAACTACCGAGGCACCGATTAAGCCATGTTAACATTTAATAGCAGATGACAATGGCCCTGAGCCCTTTTCCTGCTTAATTACAGAGGTTTGCCTTGACCAAGGCAAACTCTCCAAATATGTCTAAGAGTCCCCGGAGTATTCATGGGCATTAAAAACAAAAAACAAAATTAGCTTCAGGCCCAGCCACCCTGTTGATGTGGTGTGCACATTACATCTGCATTTCCGGTGAATTCCAGATTAGTTAACACAAGGCAAGAACTATTACAAAGACAAGTAGACGGACTTTAAACATCCAGTCCAGCCCCCTGAAGCCTAGAACTTTCTTAGGCATTGGTACAGAGGGGACATGAAGATTTTTCTCTTCTCTTTCCTCAGCTGTCTGCTGGCGTCCCCATGCAGAGCCGTGTGATGCCCACCTGTTCTAGCTCACGAAAGGCACACACACTTGCATACACATATGCATACACACACTCACATAGGCCTGTGTATTACTGTCTCTCTTCAGACTGTGTGCTAGCCACAAGTCTTACATTTAAGCAACTTTTAAACACTTTCTTGGTGGAGCCAGTGAGATGGTTCAGCCAAATAAAGGTGTCTGAGACGCAAGCCTGATGGCCAGAGTTTGGCCCAGAACCTACAAAACACGACAGTGCATGTCTGTGATCCCACATTCCTAAAATGGAAGACAGAGAGACAACTCCCCAAACCATCCTCTGACGCCACACATGTTCTGAGGCACATGCATACACACACACACATTGTACACATACATTAAACATAAGTTTTACATCCTCTCGAACATCCCATGGAGACATTCAGTAAATCTTCTTTACATCCCCTCCTTCCAAAACAAAAACCACGAAGCACACACCTCAATTTAGTGAGCTCTCAGTATAGCAGACTCAAGTTGGATAAAGAGGATAAAAGTAAACAAAGAAATTCAACCCCTTCCTGCATCTCTCAGCCCACAGTCAGTGTTTCCTTCTATACTAAACTCTTGGATTGTGAGACTTAAGTTCCAGAGGCCACTTTCATTCAGACAAAAAAAAAAAAAATCCGTATAAGGAAGACTTATATAATAACATTAAGAACTTGGATCTATTGACATAGCATTTGTGTTTGTTGGTAGGTTTTTGAGACAGACCGGCTTGGAACTTGCTACACAGCCCTGGCTGCCCTGGAACTGGATTTGCAGACCAGGGTGACCTCGAACCTGTGGTGATGCTCCTGCCCCTGCAGCTTGATGTGTTACAGGGGCACGCCACCACCCTGGCTTCAAGTTACCTATTCTGTATCTATCATCTTGAAAAGAAAACACACTTTGTTTCATGTACAACTGAATGTACAACATTCACACTCATCACTACATAATAGACCACAGAGGAAGTCACCATAAATGCCAAAGACTCAAATGGTGTGTTACCTGACTTTAGGCAATAAAATGCAAAACCAATAATATGAAAAATTTAAAGACACATGCCTAGAAACAACAACAAAAAAATGTAACAAACCCCTTTGGAAAATGAAGTGATATGCACAAAAGAAAACCTGTAGGGCTCATTAAATCATGAGTTAGAGGGAAATGTGTAGCTTAAGTTCTCATCTGGGGGAAATTCTCCAGGATAGCCTGGGAAAAGAGATAGAAAGAAAAAAAAATATTCTGGGGGAGAGAGTCGGGGGTAAATACAATCAAGATACTTTGTATACATGTATGAGGTTTAAAAAAATAAAAGTTTCTCAAAAATAAATAATAAAATATTGGACAATGGTAAAACACACACACACACACACAGAGAGAGAGAGAGAGAGAGAGAGAGAGGCAGCCAAAATAAACCTAAATTTAAAAGATCAGCCAAACAAGCTTATAGCAAAAATAATGAAAAAATACTTTGCTAAGGCCTGTGGGGCTCAGCAGGTAAAGGTGGTTGCCGCCAAACCCGAAGATCTGTTGGACCCATATGGTGGAAGGGGAGTACCCACTCTTACAATCTTACAAAGTTGTTTTCTGACCTCCAGATGCATGCTGTGGTACACACCTGCATGTACGTGTGTTACATGCACACACACACACACAAGACACTGCAAATAAGGTACAGAAAAAATATAGATGTGAAATTACATAGACATACAAACACATAATGTAGTAAAACATGGGCAAAAGCAATGTGTTAGAAAGTATGCAGCACCAACAATGATACAGGATAAAATATAGAGAATAGACTCAATGAAACTGGAAACATAATTCATTCTTCTTTTATAAACCAAACCAAACCAAACCCCTCCAGCTCCAGAATTAGACAACTTCCACCAAGTTTTATAGAAATACCAATTCCCACCGCATGATGGGCAGAGGGTCAAGGACTAGGAAAAGAAGCGGGCTGCTCACATATCCTGGGCTTCAGCACAGAATGGAAAACCTAGAGGGTCATCAGCCTGTCAGAATTCTAAAAATCAAAACAGGTTTTTAGAGGTTTGCCAAATACAACATCAATTCATAAAAACCCAATAGTGTGTCCATCATAGCAATAGTAATTAAGGAATATGATTTGAAAATGATGCCATTTATGATCACAACAACTGCTAATCAATATCTAACAGTGAAATAATAAAGCACATGGAAGACCAATGTGGAAAAGGAACTAACTCTTTTTTAAGAGAGAGAGAGAGAGAGAGAGAGAGAGTGTGTGTGTGTGTGTGTGTGTGTGTGTGTCTGTGGGGACCAGAAGAGGGCATCAGATCCCCTAGAAGTGAAGTTGAAGGCAGCTGTGGGCCACCCTGGGTCATTGGCGGCAGGAGCAGTACTCTCTCCTAACTGCTATTGGTCTCCAGCACTGTCTTAGGGTTTCTACTGCTGTGAGAGACACCATGACCACGGCAACTCTTTTTTTCTTTTTGGTTTTTCTAGACAGGGTTTTTCTGTGTAGTTTTGGTGCCTGTCTTTGATCTCGCTCCGTAGACCAGGCTGGCCTCGAACTCACAGAGATCCGCCTGGCTCTGCCTCCCGAGTGCTGGGATTAAAGGTGTGCACCACTGCCGTCTGGCAACCATGGCAACTCTTATAAAGGAAAACATTTAATTGGGGTGGCTTACCGTTCAGAGGTTTAGTCCATTATCTTCATGGTGTGATGAGGTCATGTGCAGGCAGAAATGGTGCTGGAGAAGGAGCTAAGAGTCCTACATTTTGATCCTAGGGCAACAGGAAGTGCAGAGACACTGGGCATGGCTTGAGCATATATGAGATGTCAACCCCTACAGTGACATACTTCCTCCAACAGGGCCGCACCTACTCCAACAAAGCCACACACCTCCTAATAGTGCTGCTCCGTATGAGCTTCTGGGGGTCAATTATATTCAAACTACCAAGAACTAAAACCTTGAAATATCATTACAAACACCTAAAGAAATACAAAGATGTACTTGCTAATGGGTGGAATGCTTACTATTTTAAGATAACAGTTTTCCTCAAGTCAACCCATTAAAAAAATAATTTGGATCTAAATTTCAACAGCAGTTTTTGAGGAACTTGACAAGCATTGCAAGCATACCTGCTTTAGGACAAGGCTGCGTTTTTAGTTATTTCGTACAGAGCCTCAGTTTGCTTTTTCTGTCATTATAACACAGGTGATATTTAGAAACATGTTAATGTGTTCACTTTATCTGCCTTGTGAATATAGTCTCCCCCACTTCCTTGGGACACGTGTGCATAAGCTCCTGCATGTGTGTTGGAGAGAAGTGTGGTTGGTTCCAAACATGTACAGAGAGGGAAGGAATTGACACTTGGAGCTTTTGATATTCAGAACAGAGTTTGGCAGAAAGATGTCAGTTCCCAGATTCAGCTATTTAATCACAGCAGAAATGTAAGAACTCTTACTTCCCTTTGAACATGTTAACAATGAAGTCTGGAGAAATCACTCAGAGCTCTCATGTTACACAGAAGATTCTCTCATTCTGTTCTCCCCCCCCCCAAACACACACTCTCTCTCTCATACACTCTCTCTCATACACTCTCTCTCATTCTCTCTCTCTCTCTCTCTCTCTCTCTCTCTCTCTCTCTCTCTCTCTCACACACACACACACACACACACACACCTTACTCCACAGCTACACCTAGAAGTACATTGCTTTATGCTGAGGAGGAATATGCTAGAAAAAGAGGCTTCAGGAGGAGACTCCTTCTCACATGGAGAAAATGTAAGAAGGGAATTAGACACTGGGCTGTAGAGTCTCTCCCCTTCTCTCTCTCCCCCATACATACACCCTCTCTTTTCCTGGGAAAGCCATTTACTCGGGATAAGTCACAGAAATGCCCAACTAAGCTACATGGCACTCTATGGTCACTGGGCCAGAGATGCCAGCTATGGCCTCTCATTCAGCCACACCTGACTGCTGAAAGTGCCCCTGGCTGGGCAAACAATCTCCACACCCAAGGAAGAAACATGTACCATGTACTTAGGAGTGTGGGGACGAGGGGTTACCTACCACTGGGTCCAGCTTAATCCTGTCTGCCTACACCAGCTGATACCCATTGAGGTAGAAGCTTCTGGGAGCCACTGGAACCAAGGCACTGGGCGCTGGCATCCACACAGGTCCTCTGCATGGTCCTCACCTGTGGGAGACTTTGGTCCCCACCCCCACCCCAGTTAGGGAAGTTGCTGCTATGGTTCTTTCCACCATAAGATCTCTTATTTGGCACAGTGGGGGTTCAGCAGCATTTCCCTAGTGTTTTCCTCTCGTTACCTGCTGTGGGCTTTAAAGTCCTCTAAAGATCACCACCACTGGCTTCTGTCCGTGTCCCCCAACTCAATGCAGATGCTGCTGCCACATGTACTTTTCAGTGGCCCAGAGGGTCCCTTCACTGCCTTTTTCTTTTTCCTTATCCACTCTTGATTGCTTTTGCACTTTGCAAACCCACCTGGCATGTCCAAGTCGCCGGGATCCTCCAGGTCTCTCCGCCCTATTGAAATCACCGAAGGCTCAGCAAAGCCTCCCAAGCTGCCTGGCCCTCAGGAACTGACTTCCTTCCTAGAGGCCAGTGCACACCATCTGGCTGGCCCCCGTGAACTGACGCCACACATCATCTCTCGTGCTCGCTTCCCACACAACCACTTCTACTTCATCCCCCCTCCACCCTGTTGCCAGGTTCTTCCCATGGGCTGTTGCGGGATATTTGTTCCCACTGACACTCCGAGACTGTCAATGAAGTTTACTTTGAATCATGGGGTAGAGATGCCAACTAGTTGACCAGAAATAGCCATAGATGTTCTGGAGGACCCAGGATACAGACAGAGATACAGGGAGTAGTAAGGAAGGACTTAGAATCTTGGACCTTTTGGATCGAGGAAGGAGAGAGAGAGGAGGTCACTGGTCACTTCTCCGACACTTCTCTGATGAATCAGGTCTTTACCCTGATAACTGACTCCCAAGTTTTATTTAATAATAGAACAATATAAGTAAATGCTTCAATGGGCTCCGGGTTTTAGGGTCACATGGAGTGTTAAAACGGACGTATAGCATGGTCTGTTTTCTATGTCTCTTCAGCATTCAGCAATGCAAGCCAGCATCTCCCTTTCTTTCTTTTTTTTTTTTTTTAAAGGTTTATTTATTTATTATGTATACAGTATTCTGCCTGCATGTGTCCCTGCAGGCCAGAAGAGGGCACCAGATCCCATTACAAGTGGTTGTGAGCCACCATGTGGTTGCTGGGAATTGAACTCAGGACCTCTGGAAGAGTAGCCAGTACTCTTAACCTCTGAGCCATCTCTCCAGCCCCCAGCATCTCCCTTTCTTGCTCCCTTCTCTTCCACTGATGTCACCAGTTCGGAGGCTGGTGCGGGGTGGCTTCATGTCTCTTTCTATGCTGTGTACCAGTGAGTTCTCTCTAGGCAGACCGCTCCGTCTCAACTGACGTCTTACAGGAGCCGTGTAACGTCTGTGTGAGCTCCCTGGCAACTCCGCTCCTTGCACACTAGGTTCAGAAACTGCAAGTCTGGTCCGTCACCCGTTCCCAGGGTGGAGAACCTGAGGACTCACCAAGGGCTCAGAGGTCAGAGAGGAAGATGACCCCACAGAGATTTACCCCCAGACTTCTTCCCAGCTTCACTTTTCCTGGGGAGACAGCCTTGCTGCATGTCACACCACCTGCTCAGGGCGGGGGTCAACTGGTAAGGAGACATGCCATGCCACACCCACGGAGAGGTCTTGTGTGGATTCCTTCTGTGCATGCCCAACCTTAGCTTAGCTTTAGTGACACGTCTTATCTCCCACAGCAGGAACAATGCAACTGCTCTTCCCCAGCACATCCCTGGCTCTGTCTTGTCCCTATCTGGGCATCAAGTATTGCAAGAACCTGTCCCGGAGAGATGTAAAACACTCACCCTAAAAGGTACCAGTGACAAACCAAACGATTCAACCCAAGTCTAGCTTAATAAACCAATCAGTTTTATTGGGTTTCCTTACAGGAACCTAGTGGCCCCCCAACAACTGTATCGCCAAAAAATCTTACCCCAGTGTGGATGATGACTTCCCTGTAGCTGCAGTAGAGGGCATGGTCCCCCTCCTCCTAAATTAACCTCCCACACTCTCTACATAGTGGTTCTCAACCTTCCCAATGCTGCGACCCTTTAATACAGTTCAAGTTGTGGTGCTCCACAACCATAAAATTATTTTTGTTGCTACTTCATAACTGTAATTTTGCTACTGTTATGAATCATAATGGAAATATTTTTTGGAGATAGATAGATTTGCCACAGGGGTCATGACCCACAGGTTGAGAAACACTGTTCTTCATACTGTAGCACCTCCTAATACTACATGTAGCTGGGCCAGGATTACATACAGTTGGATGCTGAGGAGGGGCAGGCAGAGTATCTGGATTCTCAGCTGGGATCCAACGTGTGAGCCAAGAAAGCTCTAGGAGTAGATGAAATAAGGCCTGTGGGTCAGACCCATTTCTGTAAACAAACACCCACCTCCTTTCCATGTTATGGACAGGTGCTCTGGGGCTGCAGAATTAGGTGATTTCAGCAGAGATCCAATAATCTTCCAATGCCTAAAATATCTCTTCTCTGACCCTTTGTGTCCCAGGCCTCATGAAAGTCAGCAGAACAGACAGACAGACAAGAGATGGGGCCTTGGAGAGTCAGGAGTCAGAGGACATAGGAAGCCTAAGGAGACGGACTCCTTTCTTCAGTCTTGACATCATATAACCAAAGCCAGTGACCTGCTCAGGACACACAAAGCCATCCATGAGAGAAGCTGGGGTTCCAGGCCTGTCTGGCTGACACAGCCAGACCCTAAGAGTAAACGAAGAACGATAAAAGACTGAGCATTTTTACCTATGAAAGTGTTGCGCTGTCATGAGTCAGCCTGCATATATTTTCCCCAGTGAAAGGGTGGAGGCTCCCATGGAAGTCCAGATCAGTGACAGGTGAAAGAACCAGGAAGCTATGAACTTCCCAGATGTGAGTTTTATAGTGTACAAAACACCTACCAGTTTACAGATTCTGAGACCTGATGGAAGCCTTAGTGAGACTTCAGACTCTGTCTCCGTTGTGCAGGTCAGACGTGCCCAGGAAGGCCCTTGTTCTTTGCTAGGTAGAGAGTAAACTGGGTCTAGAATTCAGTTTCCTGATCCAGTAGTTTCCAAAATACCCAGTGTTGGGGTCTGATGAGTGCTGCATCCTTGAGGTCTCAGAAGGGAAGAGCCCATTTGAGCATCACAGAAATGTGGAGAGTTTAATAAACTTTGCAAGGCATACCCACAAAGTGGAAGCATGCGCAGGGCGTGCAATAGAGCAGAATTTTTACCTGTTGAGGGCTGTGAAGATGTGTGCGGGTACTTAGGAGAGGAAGACCAACAGGAGTAACTCATCCATGATGGGAAAACCAGGTGTTTACACTCCAACATTCCTGTTTGTCTCAGTTTTCATTAGCTGAATCCAGAATATATAGAAGCCCTGCAGAGCAGACCACAGAATCCAGTCTTCCAGACACAAAAGGATGAACGTGAACCATTCTAGAGAACCATGCCTGAGCCATGACTACAGTACAGAAAACACACCACTGTGTTTTGCATGGAAGCATGGAAGAGAGAGAGAGAGAGAGAGAGAGAGAGAGAGAGAGAGAGAGAGAGAGAGAGAGAGAAATGTTACTACTGATTAGGAGACCCTTTCGAGGTTTGTGGGATTATTGAATAGTACAACATACAGCAAACAAGCCACTAGTGCCAGAAGGAAAGTTCTAGAAAAAGACTTTTCTTCCTCTTTTCTTTCCTTCTCTTCATCTCCTTCGTTCTCCTCCATTTCTGTCCCTCTTTTCCCTCCCTAACTTCATTTTTTTTTTTTTTGAGACAGGCTCTTGCTGTGTATACCTGGCTAGCCTAGTACTGTCTGTGTAGCCCAAGCTGGTATTGAACTCTAGACAATCTGTTAATCCTAAAGATTCGAGGAGAAAGACCATTGACCCAAATCATCATGGCCAAATTAATTAAAGCAATCTATTAATTAAAGCAAATTTTTTTATTCATGTACACAGGCTGCCTCCTCCTAAGGTGGGGTTTGAGAGAACAGCCTTGGACGTAAGGAAGACAAAGTTTTTGTAGCTCAGGGGGAGGGGTTTCCAAATCGGGGATTTGGCCGGCAAATAGGCAGGGTTACAGAAACAGAATTCAACAAGGTGGTTATAAAAACGTTTTAAAAACAAAAGTAGGGTTGCAAAATGGCCATTACAACTTTTTGTAACAAAGACACAGTTGGCATTTCCTGGAAAGGCAGTACAGAACCATTCGTAGTTACGGTTACAGGTGGGGCATAGCCCAATCCTCAAGAAACAGATCTAGTCATAATCAGGAATGAGCCTAGCTTGTCTTTACTATAAGATGGCTTTCAAGCCTAAGATGGAGGCAGGCTGGTTCATCGGTTTCTCCAGCCTCAGCCTCCTGAGTGCTGGGATGATGGGCATGTGCCACCCTACCTGGGTAGACACGGCCTTCGGATCTGTGATTGCATTTTTGTTTTCTGTTGCTGCTGAACAAATGGTCACTACATGACTCATAGCAACAAAACTGCGCGGGCTCCAGGTTTGTGCGGGTTAGGAAGCCAGACACAGGTCAGCAGTTGTTCTGTTCACCAGTCAAATCAAGATGTTGACTCCAGTGGGGTCTCATCTGGATTGTGGGGTCCTCAAGTTGTTGGAGACTTTCCTCCCCTTATGGACAGAGGGTTCTGGAACCATCACCCAACCCTATACTGCAGCTCCTGAACATACCAGGAGAAAGAACACGGATCAGAAAAGGTGGCATTCTCTATTTGCAAAGGATCCATTTTCTGGGTTGCCGTATGTCTGGCTCCTAATCTCTCCCTGCTGTATCTGTGGCCCTCTGCTCAGCTTCTCTCGAGTCTCAGGCATGTCACGGACTCAGTACAGAGGGTCCTACAGTGCCAGAGTCTAGAACTCACAAGCGACAGCGAGGAAGTGGTTGTCACAGGATGATGAATAGCTGCCCTCTGAAATTTTGATTTGTTTCTGAAATGACAAAGCCGGACCCACCAAGGCAACTTGGTCATCTTCTCGGCTACAGAGTGGCCTCCCGGTGAACATTGGGTCACAGCCACCAACCCTCTGGCAGTGGCTGAAACAGCAGCTGTAATTATAAGAAGCAGAGAGGAGACTCTAAAAAATCTCTTCTGAGTGGCAAAATTTCTGAAAAATCAAGATAATTACAACCCGAGCTTGCCCTGATTTGCATGGCTATTTATAGCTGGGAGGCGCTGCTGCTCGGGGATGGGGGGGGAGCTCTCCCTTCCTTCCGATTTTCCATTTGCATGAAATCCTGTGTGGCTCTTCTCTGAAGTGTGTGCATATGCTGAGTCCATGTGAGATGCCACCACGGGCACTTGTCATAAGAATTAAATCCCTCTCAAGGTTGTTTACAGCTCAGTGCCTGTCATTCTGCTCCCTGGGGCTTCATGGCTGGCTGGGCTCTCCCCCCCCTCCAGCTCTGCGGAAGATTTAATTTCTTTTTTTGTTTATGTGTGTACTTACCCTCGCAGGTGCAGGCTAGAAAAAAAAAATTGCTGTACCCAGATGTTTTGAAGCTGCAGCAGCATACATACAACTCAGATTAAATAGAAAAATTGCATAAGATACGGCAGGCATTTCTAGAACAGTAGCCTATAGGGTATTTAATAACCCCATCATGTTTTCTTGACAATAAGACTCTCGAATATAACTTCAGGAGCAGAGGAATAGTTTAAGACGTCGTTACCTCAACTCATTTACAGGTGACTCTACAATGAAATGTGTCATTTCTGAGTGGAACTCATTACAGGAACCCCATTTTCACTTTGGAAATATCTTCCCAGAACAGAAGAGCCTGGGAATTGGGGGGAACCGAGGCCCATCATGCTGTCGCAGTTCATTACTGCATTAGTTAGACCGCAGGGATCCCAGACCAGATTGCACCTTTGCTTTGGAACACAGCAAACATAATCCAAGCTCAAACAGCCCTCTTGCTGCTTGTTGGGATCTGCACTAATATGCAAGAGCCATGCCCAAGCCGCAGATGGATAATGCTTGCATGGATCCCGATTGGCTTTTCATTCACCCAAGGCGCTGGGTTAACTTACTTTGTACATAGCAACTGTCAGATAAAAGTGGACTCGCTCAGGAGAAGGGGCGCATGCTTAGAATTCTCAAGGAGGTCTGCCAGCTTCCAGAGCTTATTTCCCAGGACTGCATGGAGGGTGGCTCAGCCCCTTTGGCAGCTAGCAGTTGTAAATATTCCCTCACAGCCAAAAGCTAAGCCATGGAGCTAGTCATCAGGCCTTTCTGATAAGCTCTCCCCTCCACCCAGGACAAGCTACTGTGTGTAATTTCTCCAGGGGACCTGCCTAAGGTGTTAGTTTAAAAGACAGCCCTTTGCTCATTAAGCAATAATTCTCAGGAGTATTAGAGAGTGAGAATTTTGGACGTCTATTTCTTTGTGGAAGAGGGGGGTGGTGCAAAAGGAGGAGAGAGGCGCTCGCATGCTCACATTTTAACTTCAGCCTCCGTCCTGGGGCCCAGCTGGAAAAGCTGTTATCGTCAGTTCTTGGCCCACATTTCTGCTTCTGCAAGATCAGAGCTAATTAGCATCATTTCTTACTTGTTCCTCCCAATTCTGCCAACCAGGGACCATGCAGGGATCAGATTGCACACGCTGAATGTTCCCTAACTGTCACAAGGCAGGTTTTCTGCTTGCGCTGAGAGACCTGTATTCCCCGAGGCAGACTAACAATGGTACACACCCAGATTATCTTCTAGGTGTCTTCTAGAACCTCACTTAGGACTCACAGAGTGTGTTGGGAATCTACACCTCCTGAAATGGCCACGTGGGGATTATTATTTAGGGTTGGTCAAAGATGGCAGGATGAGCCAGGCAGTAGTGGCGCACACCTTTAATACCAGCACTCGGGAGGCAGAGGCAGGCAGATCTCTGTGAGTTCGAGGTCAGTCTGGTCTACAGAGTGAGATCCAGGACAGCCAATGCTGCACAGAAAAATTCTATCTTGAAAAAACAAAACACACAAACAAACAAGACAAAACAGCAACAACAAGGCTCAAAAAAAAAGAAAAAACCAAAACAACAACAACAACAAAGGCAAGATGGCAGGATGTGGGAAGCATCTAGATTCTGACAAAAATCCTTCTGCCTGAAAACCGTGGATCATACTTTGTAACAAAATCATCAAATACTTTAAAACCTATTTGTATTTTATCTCTTTAATTCACTCAAAGTATCCCATCAAATATTAATTACTCTCAAGATAATAACAAGCC
>CABHPH010153426.1:0-31309 GCA_902168325.1 Peromyscus nudipes
CATTCCTTGAGTTTGGTTTATACAGTGGTGCCCTGGAATAAGTACAAAAAGGATATATTTAGAAATTATTTTCCCTCTTTTTCTATGAGATAGTGCTTCCTATTCTCAAAGTTTGTGGAGTTCATGCCTAAATCTAGAGTGAATGATAGCTAAAGCTGTTTCCTGCCTGGACAAGTAAAACATATCCTTCTTGCTATGCCATATTGTGTTATTCATTGTTTCAATTGCAATAAAATATTCATTTTCATAATCGAAACTTAAGGCTATTCTTTCTTCTTTCCCACCCTTAGATTCTGTATTTAAAAACCTATTTCAACACCAATGTACTTAGAATGAACATTTGAAACACAGTCAGTTCGCTAATGTGGTGACCAAAATTTTGTCAAATATTTTTAAATTATTAATAAAAATAAGTCACACACTTTTCCTTAAGAGGAAAGATTATGTGTGATCTTTTAATCTTATCTTATAGTGTACAGCATTGGAATTATCTGCAATGAAAATCAAATGTATGAATGACTACTGACACTAACTGCAGTTACAGTAATCACACAGCCACTAAACAACAAAGCTTAAACAAAAAATTCCAGGAACATTAAAATGCATCCCCATATAAGAAAAAAATAATGAAATTCCAGAAAATAATATTCTGACTGATAATGGTAGATTTTAAAAAGCAACACTCTGAATCCTCTTGGAAAATATTGTTTCTATTAACCTTACATTTTCCTAGCATGGATATAATCACTTTTGCTTGGCTAAATTTCACATCATGGCTACATAATTTAAAACTCTTTCTCTTAATTATACCATCACTCCCTAAATATACAAATAGTAACTAAGTAAACAGCAAACACACTACACAATAATGGTATTTTCTTAGCTTTATCACTAATAATTTCTCTTCACAATTCTTTTCCTGGATTTTTAATATACAACTTTCCTATTTCATGTTGCCATTTGCTTAATTCCCCCATACACAAATATAGAAATCATTTGCTCATTTAAATAATACCACTATCAAATTTTGCTCAAAGAAACTTTCAAAGATTGATTACTGCATTTGTTCATCTTTCCATATTTAAACATTTGCACTGCTGTAAAATATGTTTTGCAACCTTTCCTTAAGTTCCCCAGAATGTTAGAATTTCCCCTCTCTTAGTCACTTAATTCATCAATGAATAAAAATAACTGAAGAAACAACATGCCACAGATGAAATGGAGACAGTACCTCAGCATGAGTAATGATGCTTGCAAATAGAAAATCATTTACTAGTAGTTAAGACAATATTTGTGTGTGTGTGTGTGTGTGTGTGTGTGTGTTGTGTGTGTGTGTGTGTGTATGCATTCATGTATTTGTTGATTTGAGTTGACTTTTGCCATTGTTTATGTTGGGTGTTCATGTTAGTGCTTCATAGAAAATACATTTGCACTCAATTTTCTTTGCTTGCTCTGTCATGTTTACTTGATAATTTTAAGAAAATGTAGAGGTGTTCATTGGGTAGGGGACTGAAGGTGGTTTACAGAGCTGTGTGAGGCATGCAGCACAGATACATGTTTTATTATACTTAATGACTGTCTTAATGTTTTGTTGCTGTGAAGAGACATGATGACCACATCAACCATTACAAATGAAAATATTTAACTGGTGTGGCTCACTTACAGTTTCAGAGGTTCAGTTCATTATCATCATGGCAGGGAGCATGGTACCATGCAGGCGGATGTGCTGGAGGAGCAGCTGAGATTCCTGTATCTTGCACAAAATAAGAAGTTGACTGAAATACTGGGCAGTATTCTGAGCATAGGGAACCTCAAAACATGCCCCCACAGTGACACGCTTCTTCCAACAAGGCCATACCTATTCCAACAAAGCCACACCTGCTAATAGTGCCACTCCTTATGAGATTGTGGGGGCTGATAAGATTTAACCTATCACATTCCACTCCCTGGCCCCATAAGCCTGTAGCAATATCAAAATGCAATTAGTGAAACTTCAAAGGTTCTCATAGTCTATCACAATGGTCTCAACAATTTTTAAAATTCTAAAGTTCAAAGTTTCTTCTGAGATTCATGCAATTTCTGAACTGTAATCCCTTGTAAAACCAAAATCAAAAATCAGATCACATACTTCCAACATATGATGGCACACGATATACATTACCATTCTAAAACGAAGAGAAGGGAGCACAGTGAGGAAGTGCTGAACCAAAGCAAGACTGAAAACCAGCTGGGCAAACTCTGAACTCTGCATTTCCATGTCTGATGTCAAAACACTTCAGATCTCCAACTCCATTTAGCTTTGTTGACTGAAATATGTTGTGAAGAGTATTTAAACTGTGTAAAGATTTATTACATTTGTTTGATTAAATGAAATTAACCTGGGGGCTGAGTCAGCATTAGCTGACAAGAACTGGTAGGGAGGAACTAAGTATAGCAAGGGTTCTTTAGTGAGGGCTGAGCAGAAGGGGAGTTCAAGCAAGGAGAGGAGGTTAGGTACTTGCTATTTAGCCTCTCTGAGTAAGCAGGATTTTACCTCAGCCTTTGAATCCTGAATTCTATAGAGGAATAGAGATTTAGATAAAGTTTCCTTTAGCAGCTGTGATAGAGCCTGTGCCTGAAGGAACAGAGTTTCGACCTGGGTGGTATGGTGGTGGGGAGGGTTGGGAAGGGTGAGAGGGATGCTGGTAACTGCTGAGCTGTATTGCCAGTTGGGACAGCAGTTGCTTAAGGTGTATTGAATGCACAATAGCAGCAACACACTTCTTTCTCTGGGACTGGTTCCACTCCCTCTTAGTAGCTTTCATTGGCAGGTATCCCATGACTTGCATCTCTAACATTTTGGGTACTCAAAGGCAATCCTGGCTTAAATTTCACAGCTTTATGCAATGGCCTCTTTACTAGGATTCCCTTCTGGGATACCCCTGACACTTGCCTGGCCTTAGCAGCTTTCTTTAGGTGTGAAAGCAAACTCCATAACCTGTTTCTTCTATCCTTAACTCTAAAGCCAGAACCATATGGCCCCAGCTGCCAAGTTCTGTTGCTTACTGGGGCTGGAACATGGCCTTCACATTCAATTTCATCTTCATCAGCTTTCTGTCCTTTACTATCTGAGCATGGCTATCCTGAAACTGGATCTCTAAACCAGGCTGGCCTCAAAGTCAGAGATCTTCCAGCTTCTGCCATTCCAGCGCTGGAATTAATGGTGTGCCCCACCACACCCAGCTCTAAGCTATTCTTTAGTTTCTTTTCACAAGTTGGAAACTTAGCTGGATGGGATTTTGCCCTAAGATCACCAATCCCTATATTCCATTTTTTAATCTGTTACTCTCCTTGAACACAGGAATTAGCTTCATTCCACTTCCTGGTCCTCCTTTTCTCCTCAAAATTTACATTTTGTTATTTACCCTGATCAGCTTGCTCCTTTTCATCATAAATCTTCATTATAGTTATCACAAATAACCACATGACACAGCCTATACTAGGCTGTTTTGAGATTTCCTCTGCCAACAGAATTAATCCAAAACTCTTCCCTTTAGCTTCAGGCAGACTCTTAGGACAAGGGCAAATACCAGCCATGTTCTTCAACAAAATATCATAAGATCACATACTAGGCCACATACTAACATTCTTCTCCTCTGAAACCTCTTGATTCCCCCAAGTTCATCAAAACACCTTCAGTACCAGTCTTCCATGCTCCTACTACTATGGTCTATTAAGCAGTGTGTAAAGCATTCCAATGCTTTCCTAACACAAAGTACCAAAGTCCATATTAGTCCAAACAAAAACATGGTCTGGCCTACCACAGCAGTCCCCTAGTCCCTGATATCAACTTTTGTCTTAGAGTTTTTATTGCTGTGAAAAGACACCATAACCATGGCAACTCTTATAAAGAAAAAATTTAATTAGGTTGGCTCTTACAGTTTCAGAGATTCAGTCCATTATCATGTCAGGGAGCATGGAGGTGTGTAGGCAGTTGTGGTGCTGGCTATATATTGAGTTGTAGGCAATAGGAAGTTGACTGAGACACTGAGCAGTATCCTGTGGTGATATTTTATTTTTTCACCCAAATAAAGCTTATCTGGGGATCAGAGGACAAAGTCAGCCACTATATTAAAAGCAGAGATCAAGCAGTGGTAGCACACACTTTTAATCCTAGCATTCAGGAGGCAGAGATTCATCTGGATCTCTGTGAGTTCAAGGCCACACTGGGAACAATGACTTTAATCCCGGTGCTAGTTAACCGTAGAGGTATGGCGGTCTGGACAGACAGACAGGAAGTGATAGAGCTGGGTGGAGATAGAAAGTGATGAAGCTGGGCTGAGAAAGGAAGTAAGATGGCAGGGCACAGAAAGGTATAGTGGCATGAGTATACAGGAAGTAACTCTCTTTGGAGGCTGAGGAGTTGGTAAGGTGAGGTTGGCTTTGGTTTCTTCTATTCCTCTGATCTCTCAGTTTTCACCCCAATATCTGGCTCCAGGTTTTTTATTAAGAACATTTAGCAATTTATCTTAGAGTATCCTGAGCATAGGAAACCTCAAAGCACACCTCCATAGTGACACACTTCTTCCAACAAGGCAATAACTACTCCAACAAAACCACACCTTCCAATAGTGCTGCTCCCTATGAGATCATTAGGGGCAATTACGCTCAAACCATCCCAATGATTAAAAAAAAAAAAAACCCACACCAGGAAACAGGAAACAGAATGCCATCAAGCCACTTAATACCATAATCAGAATTACACTCCTAGTATGTCATCTTAAATCACAGTGTTTGTGTGGGATGACTCATCCTTAATGGGCTTGAGGGCCAGAAGGCCCAAACAAGTAAAAAAGATACTTTGTGAGAGCCAGCCTGGGTCTACCTGATGGTCTTAGCAACAGCAGCTGAAACATGATCTGGAGATGACCTGGACCAATGAGAGACAGCATGTCACACCAGCAGATGCATATTCATCAGACCTCCCCCAAGGGTGGGGTGAAGGGTATATATAAGGCTTGTCTCTTCCTGAATAAAGTGAGCTTGTTGTTTGGACATTCTCCTGGAGTCTGTGTGGTTTGACTCTGTGCCTACTTGGCCCCCACCCCCAAAGGAAACAGCAGCAAGGACCCTGCTACATGTTTGAGCATGTTTTTATCTTTTTTTTGAGACTGTAACATTAGAACATTTCTCCCTTCCCTTTCTACCCTGCAAAACTTCCCATATACTCCTTCCCACTCTCCTTCAAATTCATGACCTCTTTTTTCATAAATTGTTATTGCAAATGTGTATCTATTTTTATATACATATATATTCCTTCTCAGTTTGGAGGTTACTTTAATGTATGTTTTTCAGATCTGGAAGTTTGGCACTGGACAACCAAGTAGCCCTTCCCTAGGGAAAGCCACCTTTCCCATTCCAAAATTTTATCAGTTCCCTGTAGTTCTTTGTGTAGAGTGGAGGTCCTGGGGGGTTTTCACAAGGCACTTTGGCATGTCCATTGGCATCATCCTTGTTCAGATCACTTATGGGCAGTCATGATGGTGAGACTCTATGGATGTAGCAAGCATGCTTTTAAATCTTGCCACACTGTTTGACCCTCCAGCACAGCAGCATTTTACATTTGGGTTGTGTTCTTCTGCTTCTTCCCCCATTATAGCCATGTTCTCTCTCACTGAATCTGTCACTGCTGCCTTTGCAGAGAGAAGTTTTCTCATTAATACACCTCCACCTATAAAATATAGGGAGAGGATTTTTATTAAAATTTGTAAGAAACATAACCTACATCTCTCATTGAAATTTGAAATAGATATTGCATGTCAAGGTGATTCCTCTGTTTCATTTAGCTAATTTATATCTGAATGTTATATTTCCAGGGAAAATTTTTATTATTCTACCATGAAAGATGGTTATTTACCTAACATCTTTAAAAAAATTGTTTCCTGTAAGAATATCTTTGATTTGTTAAAAGATAACAGTGATACATTTCGCTGTAGAAAATATTATTTCTTTCATTAAACAACATAGTGGCATATTGAGTTTATGTCTTTAAAAATAACAAAAGACAAACTAAATTGTAGCAAGTCTGACATGTCTCTTTTATTTTTCACTATACAATGGAGAGATGCAGCATATGATATTTTTTATTCTTATCTCATACAATTCATCATGACCACAGCTATAATGAAATACACTATGATCATTTAAAAACACCAGAGAAATTCTCAAAGGCTTTACCTCTAAATCAATGAGTGGAGCCCAGGCAACATTAACATTTAATATTTTTAGGCAAACCTATTACATAACTTAGATAATGACTGCCTAAGATCTCACAACTTTGTTTTATTAAAAAATAATGTGAAAAACTACCAGTTCTGTAACTGAAAACCTAATATATATCTGTTCTTCTAATATATGTCTGCAAATATGTATATTTGTGAGTATGTATGTGTGGAGTATACTAATTATATTGGGAGGGAAAAGGGAAATAAAAATGGGTAATATAGTAGATATGAAATCAGAGAAGGACTAATTTGGTGGGAGAAGGACAAGGAAGATGAGTGAAGGGATAGAGAGAGCTTGTGATGTGTAAAGAAAGACAAATCATGATATCATTTAATGATTTATGTATATGAAATTACATAACTTAAGTCATTTCTTTTTAAGCTCACTTGAAAAAAAATAGTGAAAGTATTTTCTAAAATGCTATAAACAGTTAAAACCTCATAAGAATTCAAAAGGAAGAACCAGGTAGGAAAGTCTTCAAATTCAGAGTGAAGAAAGCGTGACACAGTGGTGCTTCTACAGTGGACCATAAGAATAGCTTGGTGCTTCCAGGAACAATGGAGAGAGATCCTCACACTTTAGCAACAGCCAATTCATTACCTACATAAGCTTAGAAATGGTAAAGAGTCCACTGATTAGCAGCTTTTTCTAGAAGCTGTGAGAGAGGTTTTTTTCTTCAGCATTTTGTCTCTTCTCTGTTCTTTAAAGTGTAATTCATAAACCAACCAAATAAACAAGAGATTATCCAAGAAACCAACCAACCAAACAAGCAACAGATTATCCAAAAAAACCAACCGACCAATTAGTCAACCAAGGATCTTTGCTAACAAACCAACGAACAAACCAACTCACCACCAAAGAGACCAACTAGCCAATCAAGTAAATAAACAAACAAAACCTCACAATTGGAGTTGAGTTTATTGTCACAGAATGGGGTATGATTAATTATGAAATATGTTATAATTGTAGTTAGTTTTTTCTTATTTCCTAACTCTTGTGCTCAAAGGATACTCAATACATAATATATCTCTGTAGTATAATTTACATAATTATACATAATCTTCCTACAAAGTGGACTCCTTTCTTGGAATTTATTTTCCCTAATTCTAACTATGAGCATTATATAAAATTTTCACAGGAAAGCAGGGGTTCAGGTGATCAGTTGAGGCCACAATGAATGCCATAGGTTTGGAAAAGAAGTACATTTTAAGGTCTGGTTAGGAACAAGTAAGCCACTCCATTGCCTAATTAGCCATTTTGCACTGCCTTGACACTTCCAGGAAAATAACTCCAGAGGAGAACACTGTGTGGAGATGAAACCCATGACTTGACAAACATCAACAATTCTCAAAACAATTCACTTACTGCCTTCTATTAATCATGGTGGTATTGATGATGAATGTGTGTGCAGAAGCAGCACAAGTAGAACATGCATTTCAACAGTTCTTTTAACTGGGGAGGGGGCTTTTAAGGAAATTTAGGAGAGCTAAAGATGGATAAGCAGTGATCTTGACTAAAGTTTTCCTAGCCTCATAGACTCTGAAATAGAGTAGATTGCATCTAATACACAATAAAGGGTTGAATAAAACATATCTGTTCATTTAAGACATAGGAGACATAGGATAAGCTACTGATTGTTTCTTAGACAGCAGGGAACATAGCTAACTAAATTCATTCATTTCCATTCTTCATGGCTTGGTAGAGAACATGAGATTAAGTGAAGCACACTATTCTATAAATCATTTAATGCAACATTTTCTTCTACTCCGAAGTAAAAAAAAAAACATTAATTCTTTTAACTTTTAAGTTACTTTATATATGTATGATAGATAGATATTTGAAAATTTCTGTCTAATCTTTCAACACACACACACACACACACACACACTCACACTAGTTTTCTTGGTTGTCCTAGTCTTTACCTTTTGACTAACTCTTGGGTTGCCCACTTTCTCATGGGCACCCTTCACTTTCCTGTATGCAGCTGCATAAGAGCCATAAAAGCTTCTTTTCAGCCCCTTGTTCAGGCTTACTGGGTTACTTCATAGGGCACAAAAAACACAGACCCATGTGATAGTCCCAGCAGTCCCCAGTGACGTTATATTGACAGGTGAGTTACTGAATAGTTTATTGTACTAGAATTAAAAAGCAATCAGTTTTGTAACAAGACAAATCCTTAAAACATTTCATTCCCAGTGCTTGCTTTCACACATTCCTATTTTAAGTCAGCTCATTGTTTGTTACTTTCATTCATTTATAAAATGCATTCTGATTACTCTCTAGCCCCACCCTCTCCTACTTCCTTCTTATCCTAATCAAGGCCCCTCTTCACATCTGTTTCCCAGATCCCTGTCTTTTTTATTTATTTTGTGACCGACTAAGTTTATCAAGGGTTGGCTGTGACTCCTGGTATGGAGCTATTCACTGGAGTCAGGTGGGCTCACTATGGGAGGCCACTGCTCAATCTATCTGGAGCTACCCACTCTCCAAAGGCTCATTGTGCTTCAACACTTCTGCAGGTTGACTGCTTTTGAGGATTTTTTGATACCCCAATATTTGAATTTTTCTAATTCTACAGCAAAATCAGATAACTGGAAAGTTTTTGTGTTTGTTCCCATACTCATTGGTAAGAGTCGGTGTTTTGAGACAAGTGAGCCATGAATATTCTCAAGGTACATTTAGAATTTGTGGATTTGTGCAATTCTTCTTGGGTAGCTAGTCTGAACAGAGCTCCTATCACACAGTCTTTAGGATATGTAGCATTTCCTTTTCCTCAAGTGTCTTTTATGAAAATAATTTTAGTTTAATGTTAGAATAACTATTATAATTAAATGTATTTGGTTACTCTTACATAACTACAATTTTTATAGTCCATTTCTACAGGAATTATGAGTTGATTTAATGTTTGTAATCACCCACCTAAATGGCATTATTTTAACTGTTTGAAAATGGGATATTTAGAAGGTTCATTGTTTGTGTATTTTGGTCAGCAATATTATGGTTACAATATTTTCTTTCCTTTGCTACCTTTAAAATTTTTCTTAAGCATTTATTTTCTTTGTGTGTGTGTGTGTGTGTGTGTGTGTGTGTGTGTGTGTTAATAAGGAACACACATATGCGAGAGTCTGTGTGTAATCAGAGGACAACTTTCAGAAGTTTGTTCTTCCCTTCTATCATGCTGGTTCTATGATGGAAGTCAGGTTATCAATCTTAGTCATGACTACATTTACCAGGAAAGACATCTGGCTTATGCCTCTGCTTATCATTAAAGCCTTTTTTTTTTTTTTTTTTTTTTTTTTTGGTTTTTTGAGACAGGGTTTCTCTGTGTAGCTTTGTGCCTTTCCTGGAGCTCACTTGGTAGCCCAGGCTGGCCTCGAACTCACAGAGATCCGCCTGTCTCTGCCTCCCGAGTGCTGGGATTAAAGGCGTGTGCCACCAACGCCCGGCTCATTAAAGCCTTTTTAATTGGGGTGTAGAACAATATGAATGGTAGACGAGGCAAAATATACATAACAGTGCATTTGAGCATGAAGTCATTCCTGTCAGCATTTCCATATCAAATCAACACATAGAGGAACACTTCTCAAATGTTGGAGATCTATGTTTAAGTATACAAAGAATTATTTTTTCAGAGTCCCAGAAAAAATGTATAGCTAGTGCCCATTTAGTTCCTTATATGTGATAGAGAAGTTTTTATAATGTCTTACTCTATATTGTGTAGGTATTCACCACTGTCCTTAAACACTACTGAAAGTTTTCTGAAGCATGATACAGTCAAGTATTGGGCATCTGGGAGAACACCACATGTGTCAGCACTTCGTGGACACTAAAGCCTCAGAGGGGAGTAAGGCCTGACTGGCTTGTCCCAGTTTGGTGGCTTTTACCCTGTGGGAAATTTTGGAGTACTTAAGAATGAATGACAGCTGAAGCAGTCACCGTGGTGGGTGGGCTTGGGAAATTTGATAAGACCTTGCCAAGGGAGGAGATGAGGGGGAGAAGAGCAGATGGGAAGTGAACAGACAGCACTTAAGATGACAAGAAGCCCTGGGGGGCAACTGAGTGTAACCCACAGGGCTTGAGGAAGAAGAGAGCACTGTGGAGAGGAGCTTTTTAAGTCGTGGGGGTGGGGAAGCAGTTTTAGAAAGGGTCACTGGATTTGACATTCTCATTAAGCTCCTACCCACTCTCTAATTCCTAGGCTCTTAGTAAGCTTGGAAAAATAACCAAATAAGTTAAATCTGCATCTATCCATTATCTATCTACACACACACACACACACACACACACACACACACACACACACACACACTGAAGTAAAATTAATTTCTTTATGAGATTTTTGAATGAAATAGTTTGAACAAATTTTAAAACACTCATTGATCTTTGTTCAAAAATATTGTGAGGAGCAAATAGATTTTTTTCTTCAATTTGCAAACAGTCATTGTATATGAACTGAGCATAAAACTGCTCAGTTGACACTTTAGTTCTGCCTTCTAAACAGTGGGTTGATCATCCCTGTTCCATCACCTTGCACAGGATGAGCTGTCTTTTTCCTTCATTTCAGCTCTTGAACAAGATCTGAAGGTTCAGAAGATGCTGTCAGTTTCCTTAGCACATCTCCTGAGAGTCTAGAGCTCACGCGTTAGACTCTCCATGCAGAGTACACTGTACTTAGCAAGAGATGGAGCAGGCAGGTATCTGACAAGAAAAATCACTTCTTACTGACGTTGTTATAAGCAGACTCACAGGTTAGTTGACTCAGATTAGAGCATTCCACCTATCATGTGGTTCCACAGTCCCTAGCACGCTAATGGCACAAAGTCATGGAAGGCTTGCTGAAGGTCACATGGCTGCAATCCTTGCTGATATTTGGGACGGCATCAATGACACCTGAGATTCTGATGGAATAGTCAACTCAAATCTGCAGGCATTCAGTGGTGGCAAGCAGTTCTTCCCATTGTGGCCATTTGAGTCTCTGTTCTCTGCATACGCCTGTATTTGTTGGGGGAAGTGCCGAATTTCAGCACATGTAAGCCATCTTCTTGCATTGTGAAGCATCTTTTGGGCAAACTTCTTTTTCAGGCACTTTACTTTCAGCTCTTCAACATTACTTTGATTTTTTTGTGAGGGTTTGCGGTATAACCTGAATCTCCACTTAGCTTCCAGCTCGCCAGAGAAACTGGTTCATTCCTGGGAAAGACAAATTCTCCTGCTCTCAGCATTCCTCAGTTTCCTGCAGGTCGTTGTCTAGGAGGAAGACCCTATGATATCTTTTCATTGTACATTAATATGGAAATTGGTGCTGTTCTTGTTCACGTCTTGTCTAGGGAGCCATATTATTAGGATATCATGGGTGATATTCCCTATCATTTCTTAGAGAAAGAAACTAAAGAAGACTTTTAACCTGCCCTCATAAATCAATATCTACATTTAAAATTCATTTTTAGAGTTTCATGAAACTTTTCTTTGGCTCCCACTGATAATTTTTTTTGAAGCTGACTATTTTTTCCTGACTTGAAAGCCTGCTTTCTATATTTATATATATGTTTTCAGAAGATTCATTTACTGTGAGTATTTTCTTCCTGTCTTGCCTTTAAAATGAGCTTTCTTTATAATGGCAACTTAATGAAAGGGATGATTTAAATTTAATACTACCTCCATATTTTTTTTCCAAAACTTACTTTTGTGATTAGGATTTCTCTGTGTGCCTGTGTTGTACGTGAAATCAGTTTAAAATACTCTGAAGGGCTGTAGATGTCTGTTGATAGAATGCTTACTTAGAACAACTGAGGCCCAGGCCTCAGTCCCCAGCACTTCATGACCTGAGCCTGAGGGTGCAAGATGTATCTCTTTCTCTGCTTCCCGAGTGCTGAGATTAAAGACATGCGCCACCACCGCCCAGCACAGAGAAACCCTGTCTCGAAAAAAAAAACAAAACAAAACAAAAAAAAAAGATGTATCTCTTTCACTTGGAAGGTAGAGGCAGGATGATCAAGAATTCAAGATCATCTTCAGCTACATACTGAGATCCAGGGCAACATAGGATATATGATACTAGTCTCAAAATAAATAGAAATGAAGGAAGGAAGTAAATGAAGTGAAATAAAAAGATTTATTTGATAATGTATGCTGTACTTCCCATAAATTAGATATATAATTCATCTGAAAACATTTTCATAGTATGAATTATAAGACAAATGTAATATGATGTTGTACAATATGATGAACATACATATGATTACAAGAAAATGATATATTTTAGAAAGTCATTTTAAGTTTTCAATCATCAGTTTTCATTGGTGCAGCAGCAATATACCATGTCCAGAAAAAGAAATCCAATTTAATTTGTAATGAGTTAGCCCATCTTCAAGATTCCAGCCACCAATGTGATAAGTAAATGTTGTGGAACATATGGACTCTTCAAGTTCAAGAGTTCTCTTAAATCACACACAAAATTCAGAAAGCGTGTGTGATTACAAATTTCTGTTTAGAAAGAAGATACATTAAAGTCAGTCAAAGAAAGGAAAAAGAAGGAGGAATGTGGAATACCAAATTGTGCAGTTCCTGGCTATCATCTATTCCAGGGATCATGGATTCTGGTACTCCCTAATGGCCTTGTCGTTGTGCTAGCTACGAGTTGACCAGCTGCTCTTGAAGACTCAAGCTAATGACTTCACTTTTCAAGTTGATGCTCACTTGCTCTGATAACTAGACTCAGATTGGGTGATACTTGACCTGCCCAGGTAAACAAAGGGGAGACTCCAATACAGTGTGCTATTCCAGAGACTTGGAGTCTGGTATCTAATATGTGCAGGTGCACACTACACCTGCTTAGTTAATACAGATTCTTTAGTGCATAGCCTATCACCTGACTTTATACTCAAAATAGGTTTAGCAGCACATTGATTACACAGATTATTACAAACAAGAAAGTCAAGACAAACTGTGGTCCAAGACTATACTATTCATGCCATGGTGGATTGATAACATTCAGCATCTTCAGAGTCTGTCTCTATGAGTAATAAAGAGCATTTTAATCCACTGAATTAAAAGAATCTGCAGTAGCTGCTAAAGAAAGCACTAATCTCTAGTACTTCTTATTTCTAGCTTCTCCTCCCACTGTGGCAGCCTAATCAAACACTGGTTTTCATTGTAGGACAGAGCCTTATAGCACGACAGTGCAGAGCAGACGTTCCCATCCATCAAATGGTGGGTGCATTTGCTGTCATTTCCCCAGGTCCTAACCACAAATGTGTGAACAGCTAAAGACAGCTTCAGTACCACTGAGAAAATGTGAAGTTTTCTTAAAATTGATTTTTCAGAATCTACAGAGCACCATAGAAGGCAAGAGAAACAACTCCTCATAAAAGTAAAGTGGAACCCAATTATAAATGAAATATTTTCATTAAATTGACTCTGTACTTAACTCTCATTCTATATCACTTTGCCACAATATTTTATTTCATATACTAATCTGAACATTCCCAGAAACTATTTATTTTGTGCTGCATTATCATTTTTTGGTTTATGACAGATGGGAGTTAGAAAGATACACGTCTCTTCATTCCTCTGCTTCGTTCTTTCACACACACCCATGTCTTATACTGCTCAGCACAGCCTCGACTCCATCTGCTATATTTGGGATTTCTGAATAAGACATTTCCTTCTTCTTAAATGCATGGATCAATTTCTACCCCTGCCTGACAACAGTATTGTGAGAGAGAGAAGTGAGAAAAATAGGAAGAAGAAGAGACAAAAAAAGAAAAAGAAAAGAGCTGGATTAGAAGAGGAGGTGGTGGAGGAAGATGTAAGGGAAGGGGGCAGAGTCATGAGAAAGAAAATAAGAAGGAGAAAGAGCAGTGTGAACTGGGGAGCAGTACTGAAGAACCAAAAGAGAATGGACTGTTCCATGCAGTCATCAGTTTGAATTTTGCTTAGAAACCAAATTAGCAGTAATCTTTGGATAAATCATGGAATTGTATTTTTAGCCAAATAACAAAGCACTTCTGCCATCTAGGTGTCAGGTGCCAGGTACTGGACCAGAAAATAGTAATATAAAGAAGAACTTGATACCTACAGCCTCTTTTTGTAGAACATTATTTTAACTGTGCAAAGATGTGTTGCATTTGTTTATGCTGCAGAACACGACTTTAACTGTGCAAAGATGTGTTACATTTGTTTATGCTGCAGAACACGACTTTAACTGTGCAAAGATGTTGCACTTGTTTGCGTTGCATTTGTTTCACCTTGCCTGTCTAAGGCACCTGATTGGTCTAATGAAGAGCTGAACGGCCAATAGCTAGGCAGAGAAAGGATAGGCGGGGCTGGCAGGCAGAGAGAATAAATAGGAGGAGAAATCTAGGCTTGAGAAAGGAATGAGGAGATGGAGGGGAGAATGGGGGAGAGAGGGCTATACCAGGGCAAGAAACTAGGCAGCTGCCCGCCAGTAAACAGCAAAGGTAAGATACACACACACACACACACACACACACACACACACACACACACACACACGGAAATAAAAGTAAAAAACACCTAGGCAAAAGGTAGATAAACAGAAACAGGTTAATTTTAGTTAAAAGAGCTAGCCAGAAATGAGCTAAGTTAAAGCCGAGCATTCAAAACTAGTAAGTCTTCATGTCATGATCTGGGAGGTGCTTGGTGGCCCAAAATAAAAAGCCTGGTACAGCTTCTGCTGCTGGAAATCATTAAATTCTCTTCTCATCAACTTGTTGTGCAAATTTCTTCATCTTGAAAATAATGACTGCAGTATCCAAATGTTAAAACTTACCTGTTTTAGTTTATCTTTAACTCTGACCCTATCACTGTTTCTCTCTTTCTCTCTCTCTCTCTCTCTCTCTCTCTCTCTCTCTCTCTCTCTCTCTCTCTCTCTCTCTCTCCCTGTCACACATACATACACACATTATATTTTCATTTAAAGGGTGCACAATCAATATATCACATATATTTTGTCTTTTCAGAATTTTCTTTTTCCAAATATTGATCTTGAAACAGAGGAGATAAAAATGCAAGCAGTACATCCCCTTTAGCAGTGTTGGTGATGGAATGGGGTGTCTCCTCCTGAATCTGGAGGTTTATAGGGTGCTATTCATTCATCAGAAGAATGTGATGGTTAAGCCCTTTGTCAATTAGGTTGGTCCAGAATCACCTTGGAGGTCAGCCTTTGGGCGTGCCATGGGTGATCACATCGATGAGGTGAACTGATGAGAGAAGACTCTCCTACTATGGGCCTCATTCCCTGAGTTGGGATCCTAAACTATATAAAGCTGAGAGAGTGAGTTGAGAACAAGAATTAGTAGTTCTCTGATATTTGGTTGTGGGTGCAGTATTATCTGATGATTCAAGTTCCTGCTGCTTTAATGTTTCCACTGTGATAGACTGTGTCCTTGAACTATGAACCAAAATAAACTGTCTCTTCCTTAAGCTGCTTTTGTCAAAAATTTTATCAAGGCAGTAGGAAATTCACCACAGCAGGCACTATAACATTTACATATTCAAAAATTGTCTTGATCTACTTTTCATTAATTAGACCAAGGGTCCCTGGAGTTATCATGTGGTTTCTATAAGAAAGTAGAAAGATTATTAGTGATGTGGATAAAAGAAATAACTAAAGTGTTTGACTTAATAAAACAGTGGTAGAAATAAAGAACTCTAGACTACATCAGTTGTTAAAGTCATAGCTATGATATTTCAGTAGAGCCAACACCTAAAAAGAAAGGCTAGGTATCCAGCAGGACTGATAGCAGAGAAAGGGATTTGTGCTAATGTCTCATTGTCCCTAACAAGATGACAGAGGTGAATTGGAGGATATGCTAGTATTCTGACTGAGAGAAGTTCACAAACCCTTTCTAAGGTTCAGAGAAGAGAGAAGGAATAGGTGTAGGTCAGGGGAGTAGGTTTGTTTCTGCCATGCATTCAGATGATATCGAAGCCCAGAGGAAATGATATACACTGCAGGACAATGTATATACCTTACATTAAACCTCCCAAATTCTTGTTTTTTTTTTTTTATGTCATCCTAACCTAGAAGTTACCAGAAAATTGTGGACTATTTACTTCTGTTTATTTATTTATTTATTTATTTATTTATTTATTTATTTATTTATTTATTTATTGTGTGTGTGTGTGTGTGTGTGTGTGTGTGTGTGTGTGAAGGCTCTTGTGTATCATTATCCTTATATGGAAGTCAAAGTACAGCTTGTGAGAGCTGGTTCCTTCCCTTCATCATGCACATCCTTAGGGTCTTACGTCCTCAGGCTTGGCAGCAAGCACCACCTAGCCATTGCACTGGCCCCCAGAATGCTTTGGATTTACTGAATGGAATACGGTGACTTGACAACCACTTCCATTGCTAGGATATAAAAGTCTGTGACGCCCCATCTTTGGGGTTTCATTATAAGTCTTTCAATCATTCTCAATAAGAGAACTAGTATCATGGTTAGTATTTACAAAGGCACAAACTAAGAAAATGAAGTATCTTACTTCATTAATTAAACTTAGATCCGAATTCATTGAAGATCCACAGTACACATTTGTGAAGCCTGTTGTCTATATTAACATACAAATCTACATAAAATACATTGAAGACATTCTGAGAATCTTGACTTTAAAATAATGAGTTGATAAGTTTTTATTTTTTTAACTTTAACTGTTGAGTATTGATTATACTTCATCAATAGACAATTAACATCACCAATATTAATAACTGTAAATAGGATCTGCCATAATTTGAAGCCAAAGTGAAGGAAATTACATTTGGAATTCTTTGAGAACAGATTAAAAATAATAAACAAAAACCACAACATCAACAAAATATTTGAAATTTATAAAAATTTTAATTTAAGTATAGTTTGAAGAAAATGTTACTGGAAATTAGAGAACAGGAGATCATTGTTATGTGGCAGAAAAATATTTCTCAGCATCTACTAGTAGATATGTGGAAAGTCTAAAGTATATTGAATGATCATGGAGACCCATGTCAGAAGAGTTTAATGACCCAAGTGTCACCTGCTACCATCTTCAAGTTTTAGAGCAAAATTCAAGGGAAGAATGACTAAACTATAAAGAAAGAAGATTGGAAAATTGGGAAATACTAGGAAGTTAGTGCATATGTTGAATTCTCTTGTCCTCTTCAGAAGGCAGACGATGTTTAATTCACATTAAAAAAAAAAAAAAAGGACTTGTGAGTGAAGATCAAATGCAGGGCATTGCAGGAGTGATACACTCCATGGGTAAAGACAGGAGTGAGGCTATAAAATCTTTTATTAACTCCTCAGAAAGGTCAAAGTGCTGTTCTTTGAGAACCTTCCAGGAAGACAAAAACCCTTCGGAAGAAATTAAATGTGTACCTCGCAGGTCCTCTCAATCAAAGAATAGCACTTCCATGGAACTTAAGTACTGAGCATTCTCTTCAGAGGAGACTTTTAAGGAACAAATATTTGGTTGTATTTTCTATCAAATGTGAAATTTAAAGTGATTTGGAAGGCAATTAAAGTTGTGCAAGAGTTAAGATGAAAGTACTGATAGCTTGAGAAAAAAAAAACAGACACCATCTCCAAGATGTCTGCAAACTACTAAGGTATCAACAAGTTATTATTATCTTTTTCAAAGAAAATAAAATGCATGGCTAGGGGCAGATGCCAGAAGAGAAAACATGCAGTCAGATCCAGGAGAGCCATTCAGGGAATTCATCATTTCCAGGCTGGATTGGAGACTGGCCGCTGCCGGGGCTGCTGCTTTCCTCACTCTGCAGATTTGTGAGGAAAACAGTTTCTAGCAGCTGTCAGACATGTGCATAGGTCAACACCTCTTCTAGTTTTGCAGGGATAGAGGTCAAGAGAATTTGAACTCTTTCTTCAGAGTTTTGAAGCCGTGTTTAGGATTGTTAATCGCCTTGGCTCCCCTCTGTTGTAGATGAATAACATTAAACTTGTCTTGGTTCATTTTTAAATAAACATCTCATGATCCCAAGGCTTTTCCAAGCCCCTGAACTCAATGTACAAACTCTTTCTCCTGCTGTGGTCTTGCCAGACTTGATGTGGGCTCTGCTGAGAAGACTTGGAGACCCGTTTTACTCTAGAGTTCCATCTTAATTCAAAGATTCTCATTTGATGATTGCTGGATTCTAGGCTTTTACTAAGATATTAATATATTTCCACCTTAAGAGGAATAGAATCATAATATTCATGGGAATGTTTTTTTAATTTTGTTCTAACTCCCTTAAGTGTCTTAAATTTATAACATTCTAGTAATTGTTGCTTAATAAACCTTACACTGTTTAAACTGAGTAAAACCTGTGTTCTTCCAGAAAACTTAGTGGTGGTAATGCAGTTTGAAGTCCAATCTACTTTCATCTCTGGTTTTCTAGGCCCATCTCACAGATATAAGACACTCTCATTGTCCTGTCATTAGATTAAAGACATTGAATTCTGAAAAACTATTGCATGTGGGGCAGGTATAATTACTTTGTATGCTTATTGGTTTCAATGTTTCCTGTATTAAGTGAGGGCAAGACATCTCAGTAGATACAGGAAACTGCTGACTAGCCTGATCACCTGAATTTGATACTTGGGACACAAACGGTGGAAGAAGAGAATCAATTCCCACAAACTGTTCTCTGCATAGCTATGTTTCAGCACATATACCCAAACACAAACACACAAAATAAAGAAAATGTAACAGAGAGAGAGAGAGAGAGAGAGAGGGAGGGGGGGGGAGGCAACTGAATCCAGACCTACAGCTTCAGATTTGGGAGGGGTCAAGGGGTGTCTTCAGGAGGATGCTGAGTCATGGCAACTCATGATGAGATGCCCTTATAAAATGGTCCCATGGGGTGGGTTTGATTTTGCCTTCCTCTGCCATATGAGTTAAGTGCTCCTTTTCCCCTGTGTGACAGAGCATTATAACAGCTGTCTTTAGAATGGAGACGTCCCTTCCTAGACAATCAAGCCTGTCAGTGCCTTGTTCTTGGGCTTTCCAGGCCCGAGAACTGTGGGAAATCAATTTTTGTCATTTGGGCTAACTGAAATCTTCAGCATTTAATAATGGTATTAATAAAATAAAATCTTGCTCAGTTATTCATGAACAGAAATGCATTCTTAGATTTAAGTCATGAGGGTTTTCATTTTGTTTTTTCACAGCTTACCTTGCCTGTATTCTTTAGCTTTAACATAAGTTGCCCAGAAAGCTGTGTCTGGCATATTTGCTAATAGTGAGAATGATAATTGACATCAATTAGCTCTACACCACTATTTTAAAAGAGTAAAGCTTGGACCCCAAATCAGGCAGGGGAGGTCATGCCTATAATCACAATTAAAATCAGCTGAGGCAGAAGGATTGTCACCAATTCAAGGCATTTCTGGACTATATAGTTTGTTCAAGCCTCCACGTTTGCAGAGTATGAAACTGTACACTCCAACCAAGAGATCTGCAAATAAACTCTGCATGTAAAAATTCAGCCACATAACTACCACAATGGCATGATCTTTCCTCCTCTTCCTGCAGTGGATTGTTTAGGACAATGGGTTATTTCCCTATGGTTCAGATTTCACTGAGTCTGTGTGCTACAATATACTTTCTAAGATGCTGTTTCTGAATTACAGTTGGATTTGGCTGAGATTAAGGGCAATGTCTTTGTTTTTCTCGTTGCCAGCATATAATTCTAGCTGCTCCTTTTTCCAGGTGTCACTGGACTTCAGTGTTCTCACCTGTACTCATTAGCACTTCCACTGTGACATTCTTCTACTTCTCTTACTATTTATTTTTTTTTCCTTCATTGAAAATAGAGTTTTTCATAAACTTCAGAAACTATCTATGAAGGTGGTCCTAATGAGGAATCCTAATAATGGGGGATAAACAATGTCAGTTGGACATCTCTTATAGCCAAGTGAGGCTTCCAGTGGTAAGACCAGGTTACAATTAATTGAGTTGTTGACCAAAGGTGTTCATGAAAATCCCCAAACAGCCTAAGACGTTGCCAAGACATTGGGTTGTCCACAAACTGACAGTGGGACCCCACTGCTGATGGCAACACCTACATATCTCACTGAACATGCAGAAGTTGAGCTGGTGCCTGCATGGAGCCTGACCGCTACATTCTAGTCTTTTTGGTGCAGAAAGTACTTTTGCAGCCCACCAAAAGAGAAATGTGGGTACGAACAAGGTCACAAAAACATTGATCTAAAATATGTCCTTCCTACAAAATATGCTAGGGCAATGGTAGCACAAAGCTTGTAGGACCAACAAATCAATATCTGATTTGACCTAAGACCACTCCAGTTGTACCAGACCCTGCTTTGGTAACCAAGAACAAGACATTAGATAGCCCATTAATTTACGGTAAAATGAAACACTACTGGTAAAAAAAAAAATCAGTAAAATGATTCCTAGTGATATTCTGCTATACTCGTAGATCAGTGCCTTTTTCAGACATTGTCAGAGAGGTTTCCTCTGGCAGCAGATGGGAACAGATGAAGAGACCCACAGCCAGACATTATGCAGAAAAAGAGAGTCTAAATTGTAGGTCTCCATAAAATCCCTTCTCTCTGAGCTTCTGAATTCTCTGGAAGAGGAGGCTGGTAGTACGATTCTCAGAGCCAGAGGATGAAGGACAAGGCCCTGTGAGTCAACAGAGCGAGGCACGTAGGAGCTCAGAGACTAAAGAAGCAAGCCCAGGGCCTAACAGGTGTCTGTAACAGGTCTTGTGCATATATATTACAGCTATTAGCTTAGGACTTTTATGAGATTCCTGACTATGAGAACAAATGGGTCACTGACTCTCGCGCCTGCTCTTGGGACATTTCCTCCTATTGGGTTGCCAGGCAGAACTTCAATATGATAGTTTTTACTTTGTCATATTGTTTTTTATTTTGTCAAGTTTGCTTAACAGCTCTTAGAAGCCAATTCTTTTCTACTGTTACAGAAAGGTTGTGGATCCAGGAGGGAGGGGAGTTGGGAGGAACTCTGAGTACTAGAGGGAGAGGAAACTATAGTCAGTATATATCGTACGAGAAAAGAGCCTATCTTCAATTTAAAACACACGTTTCTCCATGTAATGTACCTGATTATGGTTTCTCCCTCTCTCTACTTCTTCCAACTCTTCATCTCCCCTCCCACCAAGATCCACCCCCTTTCTCTCATTAGAAAAATAAAAACAAGCTTCGAAGGGATAGTAGTAAAATATAATGAAATAAAACAAAAACTAGAACATCAAAATAGGATAAAACAAATAATCAGAAGGAAAAGAGCTGAAGAAAGGCATAAGAAACAGATAAAGACACAGAGACTCTCTCATTTGCCCATTCAGAAATTCCATAAGAACACTAAACTTGAAGCAATAATATATATACAAAGGACTTGTGGTATAAAAAGAGAGAAGAAAAATAAATATGTAAGCAAAATAAAATAAACATGAAAAATAAGATGCATATATTTTTAAAAAGTGAAAATAGGAAATGCCTGAACTGACATTATGAGACTATGAGCCTCCAAAAACACCATTGAGTTCATTTTCTGTTGTCCATCTACTGATGTGCATGCATCCTACCCATTTATTTTATGGCTGAGTAATATTCCATTTTTCAATTTTCTTTATCCATTCTTCTGCTGAGGGACATTTAGGTTGTTTCCTGTTTCTGGATATTATGAATACAGAAACAATGAACGTGATTTAGCAAGTGTCTCTATGGTAGGATGAAGCATCCTTTGGGTATATGTCTAAGAGTTATATAGCTGAATCTTGATGTAGTTAGATTTCCATCTTCCTGAGGAGCCACCATACTAATTTGCATAGTAGTTGTATGAGTTTACATACTCATCAGCAAGAGATGAGTACTTTTCTTACTCCACATCCTTGACAGCATAATCTGTCACTTGTTTTATTGATCTTAGTCATTCTAATGGGTATAACATGAAATCTCAAAATAGTTTTGATTCACATTTCTCTGGTGACTAAGAATATTGAACATGTCTTTAGGAGTTTCCTATTTTGAGAATTCTCTATTTAGATCAGTATCCAATATTTTAATTGGTTTACTTTCTTGATATCTACTTTTATGAGTTCTTTATATATTTTAGATATTTAGCCCTCTATTAGAAATGTAGTTGGTATAAATCTTTTCCTATTTTGTAAGTTGCCAGCGACTTTTGCCATGCAGAAGCTTCTCAGTTTCATGATGTGCCATTTATTAATTATTGATCTTAGTGTCTATGATAATGGTGTTCTGTTCGCTGGGGATGTCTTTCTGTATGCTGTGAATGTGTTGCTCTGATAAATAAAATGCTGATTGGCCAGGACCCAGGCAGAAAGTATAGTGTATGCAGGATAAGCAGAGAGGAGAATGCTGGGAACAGGAAGGCTGAGTCAGGAGTCGCCAGCCAGACACAGAGGGAGAAAGATGTAAAAGTACCGGTAAACCACAAGCCATGTGGCAACTTATAGATTAATTGAAATGGGTTAATTTAAGATATAAGAACTAGATAGTAAGAAGCCTGCCATGGCCATACAGTTTATAAGTAATATAAGTCTCTGTGTGTTTACTTGGGTCTGAGCAGTTGTAGGAGTCAGGTGGACACAGGAAAACTTCAGCTACATTTGTTCAAAAAATCTTTTCCCATGTCAGTGAGTTCAAGGCTATTCTGTACTTTCTCTTTTATCTCGTTCAGAGTATCTGACTTTATGTTGAGGTCTTTGGTTCATTTGGAGTTGACATTTTTACAGAGTAATATGTATGGATCTATTCAGATTCTTCTATATACATCTATCCAGTTTGACCAGCACCATTTGTTGAAAATGTTGTCTTTTTTTCCTGTCTGTATTTCTGGCTTCTTTACCAAAATCATGTATCCATAGGTGTGGGGATTCATGTCTGGGTCTTTAACATTGTTTGCTTTTTTGGCTCTTTTGGGGGGTCTGCAACCCAGCTCCCAAATAAATCACATGTGGAGGCTTACTCTTAATTATAAATGTAAGGCCTTAGCTTGGCTTGTTTCTTGCCAGCTTTCTTTAACCTAACTTATCCCATTTACCTTTTGCCTCTGGGCTTTTCCCATTCTCTTACTTTTGTAAATCTTACTCTTACTCCATGGCTTGCTATGTAGCTGGGTGGCTGGCCCCTGGAGTCCTCCTCTTTCTCTGGCTACTTCTTTTCTTTCTTCAAGTTTTCTCCTTCTATATATTTTCTCTGCTGACCATCCCCATCTATCCTTTCCCCTGCATTGCCATTGGCTGTTCAGCTCTTTATTAGACCATCAGGTATTTTAGACAGACACAGAAACACAGCTTCACAGAGTTAAAAATGAAACATAAACAAAAGTAACACACCTTAAAATAATATTCCCCAACAGATCTTCAATTCAATTTGTTGATCAACTTGTCTGTTGCTGTTCTAATACAACATTGTTTTTTACTACTGTAGCTCTGTAGTACACTTTGAGGTTGGGGAATGTACTACTCTAGCAGTTCCTTTACTACTCAAAAGAGTTTTAGCTATCCTGTTTTTTATTTTATATTTTGTCTGTTTGTTTTATTTAGTGTGTGTGTGTGTGTGTATGTGTGTGTGTGTGTGTGTGTGTGTGTGTGTGTGTATTTCCATATAAAGCTGGAAAATGTCCTTTCAAGATTTGTGAGGAATTGTGTTCAAAATTGTGATGGGGCTAGCCCTGAATCTGTAGATTGATTTTGGTCGGATGGCCATTTTTACTATGTTAATCCTACCAATCCATGAGCATGGACAATCTTTACATCTTCTTATATCTTCTTCAATTTCATTTTTCAGTGACTTAAAGATTTCATCATACAAAACTTTCATTTGCTTGGCTGAAGTTACTCCAAAATATTTTATATTATTTAAGGCCATTGTGAAAGGTGTTGTTCCCCTGAATACTTTCTTTGTCTGTTTGTTACTTGTATACAAAAGGCTGCTATTTTTTGTGAGTTAATTTTGTATTCAACTACTTTATCTGCTGTAGGAGATTCCTGGTGAAATATCTGCACTTACTTTTGTATAATATTGTATCATCTGCAAATAAAGATACTTTGCCTTCTTTCCTGCCTATTTTTATCACCTTTATTTCTCTCAGTTTTCTGATTGGTCTGGCTAAGACTTCAAGTATTACACTGAATAGGTCTAGAGAAAGTAGTGAAGCTTGTATTGCTGATTTTAATGGAATTGTTTTGAGTTTCTGTTGATTTAAGTTTATGTTGGTTATGAGCTTTTAGTTTTCAATGGAGAAACATCCCCTGATCTACAACTTTATTTCTTGCTGATATAGAAAGCACCAGAAAAAAATGATTCCATATGATCCTTTGCTTATCGATCTTTCAAAAACAATGAGCATGTTCAGCATTTGTAACTATTTATGATTTTTTTTGTGTTGGTGAGTATGTCATAATTTTCTTATGTCACAATTGTGTCAGGATCTTCCTGTTTTATTTTCAGCTAGTCCATAATGAGGTATAAATTGCTGTTCTCTGGATAGGTTAACTGAAGCTTAACCTATGTGTGAATGCTTATATATGAATGTATAATGAGGAAACTTCAATTTACTTCTTCTTGCATATTCACTTGAACTTGTGCTCTGCTTCTAAGCAAGCTTCATCTCCATATTGATCTCTGTCACCTTCTTTACAGGGAAAGCTTGTTTCTGCCAGACTGCTAGGTCACATGGCCTTACTGTTACTTGTAAATTACCACCATTAGACTCAATTCTTATTATTAATTTTAAGACTATGCTATAATTTCAAGACAAGTCAAGTTCAAATGAGAAAAATAATCAGCTTCGTGAATCCATTTGTTGGAATGATATACAGAAAAATATTGACAGAGTTTAAACTATTTTTCTTTTATATCTCATAAATTATACTACACATTCCATAAGAAATATTGCACATGCTGAGAAAAGAACCTCATCATTGGAGACTGTGTCTTCTGCAAATTAGATATACTTCTATGTAGATTTTGGTGATTTTTGTTTGACAATGTATGAACATTAACTCATAAAGAATCAAGATTATGACTAGAGAGACTGCTCAGTGCTGGGTTAGAAGCATGTACTTGAAGAGGATGCCAGTTTGGTTTCCAGCACCGTGTCAGGCAGCTCACAATTGCCTGCAACTCTAGTTCCAAGTGATCTGATGCTTTTCTCTGGGCTCTGCATGCACCTTTCCTCTCATGTATACACAGCTCCACATACACACACACAAATTCATATACTTCTTAAAACTTATTTAAATTGTAAAAATTAAACAAGTATTAAGAAATTCAATTTCTTGTCCTTATAGCAACAACACTATTCAGTACAAAGTATATCATTAGCATGTTTGAGGTACAAGAAAAACATGGGAATAAACCAAGTCTCCGTTACTTTTCTTGGTAATTTTTGTATCTAAAGAAATATATTTTAGTTTCAGGAGGTCCCATTTTTAATTGTTGATCTCAGTGTCTGTGCTACTGGTATTGTATTCAGGAAGTTGTCTCCCATGCCAATGCATTCAATGATACTTCCCACTTTCTCTTCTATCAGGTTCAGTGTAACTGGATTTAAGTTGAGGCCTTTGATCCACTTGGACTTGAGTTGTGTTCAGGGTGATAGATACGAACCTATTTGCATTCTTCTACATGCAAACACCAAGTTATACCAATACCATTTGTTGAAGATGCTTTCTTTTTTCTATTGTATAATTTTGTCTTTTTTATCAAAAAAAATCTCTGTAAGGCAAAGGACACTGTCAATAAGACAAAACACCAGCTTACCAAATGGAAAAAGAACTTCACTAATACCACATCTGCAAGAAGGCTGTTCTCCAAAATATATAATGAAACCAAGAAACTAGATATCAAAACACCAAATAATCCAATTAAAATGGGGTATAGATTTAAACAGAGAATTCTCAACAGAAGAATCTCAAATGGCTGAGACACTTAAAGAATTGTTCAACATCCTTAGCTATTAGGGACATGGAAATCAAAAGAATTCTGAGATACCATCTTATACCTATCAGAATGGCTAAGATCAAAAACACTAATTGGAGAGGATGCAAAATAAGTGGAACACTCCTCCACTACTGGTGGCAACTTTATACGGCCATTTGGAAATCAGTATGGCAGTTTCTCAGAAAATTGGGACTCATTCTACCTCAAGACCCAGCTGTACCATTCTTGAGCAAATACCCAAAGGATGCTCAATCATACCACAAGAATGGTTGCTCAACTATGTTCATAGCAGCATTATTCATAATAGCCAGAACCTGGAAACAACCTAAATGCCCTTCAACTGAAGAATAGATAAAGAAAATGTGGTACATTTACACAATGGAGTACTACTCAGCAGAGAAAAACAATGACATCATGAAATTTACAGGCACATGAATGGAACTAGAAAAAAATCATCCTGAGTGAGATAACCCAGACCATGAAAGACAAACATGGTGTGTACTCACTCATAAGTGGATATTAGATGTAAAGCAAAGAATAATCAGGCTATAATCCTTAGCTCAAGAGAAGCTAGGTACCAAGGAGGGCCTCACAAGGGACACATGGATTTCCCTGAGAAGGGGAAATACAGCTTCTCCTGGTTAAACTGGGGGCAAGGAATGGGATGAGTGGAGAGGAGAGTATGCGAGGATGGGAACAAGGGATCAGGTTGGGCAGGTTGGAGACAGGGTGGAAGAGCAGAGTAATGAAATTGATGTCTTGACGGGGGAGCCATTTTGGGGTTAGGAAGAAACCTGGTGCCAGGGAAAATCCCAGGAATCCACAAGGATGACCTCAGCTAAGACTCCTAGCAGTAGTGGAGAGGGTGCCTGAACTAGCCATCTCCTGTACTCAGATTGGTGACTACCCTAATTGTCATCAGAGAACCTTCATCCAGTAACTGATGGAAACAGATGCAGAGATCCACAGCTAAGCACTGGGCATAGCCCCAGGAGTTCAGCTGAAGAGAGGGGTGAGGGATTGTATGAATCAGGGGGATCAAGATCGTGACTGCTGAACCCACAGAGACAGTTTACCTGAGATAGTGGGAGCTCATTGACTCTGGACAGACAGCTAGGGAGCCTGCGTGGGACCAACCTAGGCCCTCCACATGTGGGTGAAAGTTGTACAGTTTGGTCGGTTTGCGGGGCCGCTAGCAGTGGGATCAGAACTTGTCCCTGGTGCACGAGCTGCCTTTTTGGAACTTATTCCCCATGAAGGTATACTTAGCTCAGTTTTGATGCAGGGGGAGGAACTTGGTACTATCTCAACTTCATATACCATGCTTTTTTGACTCCCATGGGAAGTCTGCCCCTTTCTGAAAGGAGAAGGAATGGATGGGTGTGGATAGACAGGAGGTGGGGGTAGAGAACAGGAAAAGAGCTATAAACCATAGTTTGATGAAAGAGAGAGAGAGAGAGAGAGAGAGCGCCAATCTTCTCCATGGAAGAGCATCCTCATAGGTAATCTACTCCCCAGTGGTTGGCCTTGAATATATATGTATGATCAATACCAAATGGACTCTAAGGTTGCACTTATGATTACTTAATATGTAATAATGTAAATATAATGATCCTGTATGAAATTCTCAAATAATAAAAAATAAATTTAAAAAAATTAGAAAGTTCCAGACCCTCATCTCCCTTACTATTTGTTATGCATAAATATTTTGCATTGTTGTTCTATGTTGTGCATGATAATCTCCTTGCTTAGAGAGAAATAGAGACAGAGGTATTAAGTAAATAAATTACATTAAAAAGGATCTTGAAGGAATAGACATTGTCAGAAATTATTTTAAGAATGTTTCATGCCTCATGACAGCAGTAGCAGAATGCAGCACTTCAAGAAAGGTGAAGCTATACCCCATAGATGGGGCAGAAGGCTAAAGACAGGTAGCTTGCTTCAGCTGAGAAGACCACTAAAGGAAGCCAAATAAGAAGCCAAGGGTATTAATGAGACCTTCCTTCTAACCCCCACAGCATTTTTTCCTTACAGGGTCATTATGTGTAAAGTACATTGGTAAATTTTGAAGATGAAGGCAAGTGTCTAAGTGTACATATAATCAAATTCATGTTCTTTCCAAGACAACCATAGAGCACCTGTTGCTCCTACGTATGGATGTCTTACAGCTGAGGTCTCAAAAAGAGAGATAAGCAGTTAAGCTGCTATCTAAACTCCTGATTCACTGTCTGATTTTAAAAGAAAATTACTGGAGCATTAGTTGATGGATCCTCTTGGTTTACATAAATTCATTTATGATGTTATATTTTCACAGAGTTTGAGGTATTGCACTATTGTTGAAAGTTCATCCATAACACACAGGACATATGGCTGATATTTTCCATATGCAGAGTAAGTTCTGAATAGAAACCCAATGTTTTAGCTATGAATCTCAAATCATGTTTATTATATGTCAATAATCATTAGGGATGGTGTGAGTATAATTTCTCAGGCTTGCTTGCACATGATAAAAATGATTTTATTTTCTACTGATAATAATCAAGAAAGTAAAGTTTTGAATCAATTGCTAAATTATATCTAGTAAAGTCTTTGTATTATTTTCCAAATATAGATTTTAAAGTCATATAGATGATAGCCATGTATATGTAAGTATATACATGGCTTTTCAAAGTTGTGAATATACCCCATGATGTAAGAAATTCTCAATGCTGAATAAATCAACACACACATGCATTATAAATTCTGGAAAGATTGCCTAGTCTGTCCTGGGAAGTAGTCCCCTCTGCCAGGGGTATGGATTAAATAACATAAATGTAAGAAAATATATTTCAGTACTTACTGTGATTTGAATGAGAATGGTACTCATACAGTCATATGTTTGATTGCTTGGTTACTAGTTGGTGGAACTGTTTTGAGAAGAATGAGGATACATGGCCTTGTAGGAGGAGTGTAACTGGGTGTGGGCTTTGAAGTTTCAAAAGCCCATGCCAGGCCCAGGCTCTCTCTCATTTGGCCTCCATCTTGTGGGTAGATGTTTGCGCTTAGGTACTGCTCCAGTGCCATGCTTGCATGTTGCCACGCTTCCCACTATGATGGCCATGTACATGCCCCCTGAAAGTATAAGCAAGTCCCAGATTAAACGCTTTATTTTATAAGTGTCTTTGGTCATGATGTATCTCTGCAGCAATAGAAATATACTAAAGATAATACTTGATTGATTGATTTTGTGTCAGATAGTCCAGGCTGTCCTCCAACTTGTTATACAGCTGAGGGGGACCTTGAGCTGCTGATTCTTCTGCTTTTACCCCTCCCAGTACTGTGTACAGGGATTACAGGCAGATATCACTACGCATGGTTTGCATGATAGAGCGGGGAGGATCCAAGGATTCCTGAACTTGACATGCACTCTACTAACTGAGCCATATCCCCAGCTTTATTCATTAATCTGAACTGTCTTCTGTCCACGTAACTCAGCTAGAGGACAGATGCTAACTTAGGTCTCTATCCCCTTTGTAAAAGTCCTTTCCAAGGAAGTCTGAGTAGGTAAAGGAACATATTGCTGACCCACTGAGTTACTGGATTAAAAATGATAATGATTAGTTGAGTAAAGATACTGGCTCATTATCCCAAATACATGGGATGTTGAAGCAGGTGCTCCTAAATTCAAGACAAGACTGCGAAATATAGTTATAGGCCAGCATGAGCTATCTGTATCAGATTAATTATGATCATAACAGTAATGGTAAGTATATAAAATATATAAGGTCTGAAGTTCCATGGACTTTTCACCCTATGGAAAGGTAGACAGCAAATAAGGATAGGGGTACAATTAAAGAAAACAGAAATGATAATCTCAAACTGATAAGAGACAATGTCAGTGCTTTGGATATTTATAAAAGAAGATGCAGCCCACGCAAAGCATCATCTGATATTCCTTCCCACTTACATGTTCGGTGGTCAAAGATATTTTATGATGCTATAATTTTAATGTATTTATATTATGAAACTACATCTTTAATTTAAAAAATAAAATGTATTAAGTGATCAAAGCTGTTATTTCTAAGTGTTTCAATACCTTGTCTCATCTTTCCATTTGCAACCTCAGTATGAAAATATATTCATGTTTTTTACATTTCCTGTCATGTTACCTTATAAAGGAAATATGAAAGCTCATCTAAGTTAAATATGTCCATATTTATTTACAATATTTTCCTCACATCTTTTCTACTTCAATATATAGAAAAAGGTGATCTTACACAATTACCAAAAACATGTGGAGTTTTGTTGTGACCCTTGTTTAGTAAGCATCGTGGATTTCTTATTTCAGAAGTTTTTCAGGCATAGTAAATTAGTATTGTATAATACAGACAAAGCTTTAATTTGTAATTGAAATTATTATGACAAAATATGTTAGTTAATGAAGAGGGTAATGATGGTGTTATATGGATACCAGCCAGGTTGGATTTTTATTATTCTTTGAGGGATGACAGGAAATTTGGCACATTAATCTTAACACCTAGTAAATATTAACCCACTGGTGTTGTGTTGAGCTTTGTCCTTTAAAAGATTCTTTCAACTTTCAGTTTCTCAAAATAGCTCCTAAGAAAATTGAGTGTTGAGATTATCTTTCTTTAGGGAGAGAGGTGACTTTGTAATCCAAGAAAAAGTACAGTGGGGACTCTTTCACTTTGCCCTAAAGATGAATTAGAGAAGGGATGATTTGAGCATGCTTAAAGTTAACATCTCCTTTCCTGGCAGCCATATGCTACAGAGAAGCGTCCCCTTCCAGGAAAACAGAGGCAAATCTACCATTCTCATACTGACACTTTCAATTCCCTTAAACCGAAACATATTATAAATGAGCATGTAAATTAGCCAGGTCTATGGTGTGACCTTCTGATTTAGCTCCCTAAAGAAGGGAGACAAAACAGGGCAACCAGTCAGTCTTATATTTGATCCCTCTTAGATGACAAATTTAAGTACTGTTGTAAAGGTACAAAGGAAGGTGAGGAGGCTGGAGGACAGTTATATAAAAGAGAGTATTATGGGCTTGTTTTTCCTAGAGTTAGACCTCTGATGGAAACTAGTAAATT